>DWEH01000105.1:0-14738 GCA_018245815.1 Apyrrothrix aesculapus | reverse complement strand
GGGCATTCGCTCAATACTAACAATTTTATTTGACACCTACATAAATTAAATAACGGATAACTTTCATCATCGTCATCATCAGCCTATTCCCGTCCACTGCTGGACACAGGCCTCTCCAATAGCACGCCACTGAGCTGGAGCTTCAGCTCTTAGTATCCAACCGCTGCCAGCCAGTTTGCGAACGGATAACGGATGACTTTATTGGCACACAATAGACATAGAATATGCAAAAAGGGTTAATATATTATACGTGGATCACAACTAAACTAACTGTGGGCCATGGAGGTGTCTCAGCTTAGGCTGACGTGTGAGATCTAGTGCGGCGAAGTTTTTCAATTACTCTTGAGCGCAGATTAGGCAAACTTAGGGTTCAACAATACTAGATACACAAGTTTGATTAAAATATTATTACTAATAATATTATTTCATCACGCCTTTATATTGCTTTCATGTTCTTTCTTACATACCCAACTATTCCGTATAGAAGCGTTTGATTCAGCACAGAGCTTTGTATGATCAAGCGTGCTCGTTGGCTCAGACTTTGCCAACTCAATAGCTTACCCAATGCTCCATTCTCATGAGTCACTCTTCTTTTTGTGTCAGCGCTCCCCACCCTATATTACATAATTATAGTATGTAAATGAATATATTCAAAAAGCAGCGAGACCCACCTGTAGCAACGGTCGGCCTCCTCCTTGCAGTCGCGCGCGAAGTGTCCGATGCGGTTGCACTTGAAGCACTTCTCGCGCTGGCGGTTGAAGCCCGCGTCGCGCGCCACCACGCCGCCCTGCGTGCACTCGCGGGCGAAGTGCCCCGTTCGGTTGCACTTGTAGCATACGCTCGAACTCATCGCTGCAACACAACAATATAGAGCCGCTGTATAACAACGCGATGCTGAAAGAAACGGCTCTACCAAATATCTTTGTTATCATTATACCATCACTCCAAGGCCCTTACGGGATAGACAGAGAGCACCAAATATCTATAACCCTATAAACCTGATGTGCTTCTTCTGCTTAATAACTCCCACACATAACATACAGTATACGAGTACATTAAACATGAATGTTTTGAACAGATATCGCTCGTTTCAAAAATTGATATCCTCTCTACATACCGTAACAATAAAGGTATGTTTTAAACATAAGGAAAAAAACAACTACAGGACTCTACAGCCGATGGAATACAGATAATATTTTTATTGTACTACGTAATATTGAGCACCAATTTTTCTCCACGAACATAGCTAGAACATTTTAGAAAGCTGTTCACACCGATTCTAACACAACACTTCTGTAGACCTATGCGGTTCTCGCGAACACAACATTCGCGTGGAATGCAGGCGGACAACAAAACATGCAGTTGTAGAACAGTTTGCATGCAATTAGGGAAACAGGAATGGCAGTTGAATTTTTTTTTCTTGCACGTGTGTCGCTCCCTACCACCTGCCTGTAGGAGCGTTATAATCAATAACCTGTTTCGGGATTAATTAGAAACGTAGCAAACATCTTGAATGTGTTTGGGAACAAAAGAACACGTTGCATGTCAGGTTAGTGTGGAAGACATATCTCTTGACACTTTGATTGCACCAGCCTACGATGCGGTTTTAAAACAACATCACGCCTGTATTTCCCCGAAAAGCTAGGCAAAGGAGTGTAGTACTCCTATGTTTCACCAGTTATGATCCAACTGTCTATACTGTCCTTTTTTTTCGAATATAGCACCTGCTGTTGGTATAACCTTGTTAGTTGCTGTTTACAGCTTCATCGAAAGAGTTAGGAGAGTTTTGCGTTAAACAATACTCAGCCATAGACTTAAGAGAGTGAGATGGGCGATCTGACAATAGGCACATACTGTGCAGTTCGGGCTTCGGTCTAAATGTCGCGCGTGGCACTTTCATATTAATTACAAAACGATCGGACACGTAGTAGCGCCTCGGGCGCTGCGTAGACAAAATTCCACGTGTTACATTTGGAACACGATTTGACAATGTTAAGAATTTGGTTGCGTGCCTCAATAACCAGTGCCGCCATCTGTTGTTAAGAAGTGTTTCGCTTTTACACGTTCAACGTCTAAGGACATTAAAAAAAATCCACTATTAATAAAAACACTATGAATAATTCTTAATTCATAGGCAAGATACAGAATGAAGAAATCTTACGATACCCATTAGTAACGTTTGTACACCTATAATACTTTAAACGAATGTAAGATAGATTAGGAAACACGACGCGGCACGAACAAGGTTGTGGTGTCTTGTAAGTGCATGGATTAGTCTGGATTAACATTACATTTATGAGCTTTATCGCCAGTTTGTGCCAGGTCAGTTTTATAAGTCTACATACTAATCATACTGCATCAATATTCACAAATAGACAGATGTTCAATATAATACATTGTCAAACTTGTGATATAATAATAATATAATTTGTATCATTTATCGAGCCATATAACAGTTACAAAAGTTAAAAAAATTTAAGTGAATATTGTTGGGTGCATTTATTTGATGAAAATCGACGTGATAGTATCGCTGACCTTGGAATGACTCGTCTAACTGAAAACGCGCGCCAGTTCATTCGCCCGCCGCGTCTTTGGCCCAACGTACGCGCGCGAGACAGCGCCTCCATTGGAAAGTAAACGCTCGTTCAAAAGCGCGGCAAAAAAGAGCGAAAGGAAATATGAACTCGCGATACCGATCGATACTATACGTACCACTTTTTAAATGAAGGAGATAGCTATTTATTCAAATGCACATTAAAAAAAAACAAAGAAATTATAATCCGCCGTCTTTGTGATGATGTCATTTATATAATTATACAATAATAGTACATAAGAGTATTATTTTTATTAAAAGTAAAATTTCGAACATAGAATCAATTTATAACCTACAACTAATTG
Source organism: Apyrrothrix aesculapus (assembly GCA_018245815.1). Classification (NCBI taxonomy): domain Eukaryota; kingdom Metazoa; phylum Arthropoda; class Insecta; order Lepidoptera; family Hesperiidae; genus Apyrrothrix; species Apyrrothrix aesculapus. Next base: position 11,840 of record DWEH01000105.1, on the reverse strand, counting down.
AACATATATGTGTGTAATCTCTAAGCAATTATTTGCGAAAGCAATACCCGTGACGTCTTGACCCTGAGGCTGATAACGTTCGCGATTGTATGGAACAAGATCACGGTGAGTCGTCCGTCTCGTTTTGATTGTCGTCAATTGATATGCGGCGAACAGAGCAATACGAGCACGATACAGGAAAGGACCGCGGGACGCAAACTAATTGAGAACCAACGACGAGTAAATACATGATTGTGAGCTCACTAAATCTACATACGCAAGTTTAGACCAGTAACATTTGATACACTAATGGCTTCATATTTGAATGAACTGAGAAACAAGTTCATTATTTTTTTTCAGTTCACTACAATTCGCTTAAAATGATGCTTTTTATACCCGTCATTAAAAATAAAAAATCTGTACTCTATTGTTAGTTAATGATAGGGAAAAATTTAATTACAGTAAGTCAACATGAATACAGAATAGGAACAACCTACTGTGAACCAAACATGCACAAATATTACTCCATAGTACTAAGGTCCAAATTAATTTAAAAATATTACTATAATGATGGAAATTATGATTAAATGAGACACTAGTTGCATAGGAAAAATTATAAAACTTTTCACAACAATCGTTTCATTGGGAATGTCCAAGTAGGGGACAAGAGAAAGTGCCTGTGAAAGTTAATGCAGAATGTTTACAATGTGAAGAAATAAATACCAAATACTTCTGTATGATTGTGTATTACCAAAACATCTTACCAAGTTATTATTAGAATGTCCAAAAGAACTATATTAAAAGTCTTAAAAAAAAACAGAAATACGACATGTAAAAATTCCAAATGATATTTGTGAACAGATCTAGATGGCCAAGTCCCTTGATATTAACACAAGTGAAAATAACAACACACAAATAAATCTACATTGGATTTTTAGGTACAATTTTAAATCAAAAATTATAAGTTAAAAGACAGCATGCTTTTAATTAACTTTTAAGTTAGATTGAAATTTCAGCATATTTGTATTGAAACATTTAAACTATAAATGTATGTCGGGCTCATTTTGACTGCTAATAACATTGTCAAAGTATATTGAACTGTTCTTATCTGTGCCCTGGTTTTATTGACCTAAGATATTATGTATGTTGCACAAGGTTGGATGCTAATGGTGCATAATGGAAAACTATAATCATTCCCCTTTTTTATTAACAGTTTCAACATCAAGCCAAATGTGACTGCCCAAGTTTAACAAAGTGCTAAACATATTGTTCAACAAAAATATTCATGATTATAAACACAGTAACATAGGATTAAAAAAGTTTGTAATTAGTTTAGAATGCTCAAGATTGAAAAGATAAGCAAATAATTGTAACAAAAGCTGCAGTTAGACTTATTTTATGTTTTCAGTAGCTATCAAATGCAAATATTAAAGTTGTTCAATCCTATGTAATGAGATATGTACGACCTGCAAACTACTAAGCTCCGAACAAATATGATACAATATTAGGTTAATGAAATAAAAATTAGAAATATTCATTAATATCGGATTGTAAATAGCTGATTATTTCATTGCATAATTTGATTAATTTCAGTTGATTAAAATCATATTAAATCTGATAATGTATCTAATCTAAAATTAAAGATTAATTGATATCTAAAACTTCTCAGAAGTGGATAAGTTTTGTAAAATTTTTCCTAGTAAAAAATTTAATTTAATTTGAACTCAGATAAGAATAACTTTCAGTATGTGTCAAGATTCACAATAGAATCATTGGATTTACTACTAAACATTTAGTGAAATCAAGCAAGTAAAAGATGTAAGGAAAGTTTACAAAGGGTAGCAATTATCTATTAATAATGCAAAGTTAAAACTCAAATGTGTTAACATATTAATAATATACAAAAAAATCAATAAAATGCAATTCTAGTTACATTGAGACAGTAACAATTAGGATTTTTGATGACACATAGGAATTTAAAGAACTGTTTGTAATTTTTAAGAACACTTGTAATAATATCTTGAATGTGAACATCTTACATTTTGACCAAATAAAATTTACATAAGTGTCACATGTCTACTATGTAAGGAGGTCAATTTTCATACCTTCTGCGGTACAACAAAGGACACAGTTAAAGATAAATGATGTTTTACTTGATGTCTTAATATGACAAAAACGATTATACAAATTTTACTATTTAAATTGTACAAGCATGTGAGTTTGTTCAAGGTGCATTTTTTTTTATTCCCTGGCTCTGGAATGATATCTACTTACCACATGCATACACAATGAGCTGCACTCAACATCTTTTTATAGATATCTGAACAAGGCATAGACTAGAAGATGAATAATCTACACAGCCAAAGCTGAGTTTAGATGTATTTGTACTTCTTCAAGGTGGGATGATGTATGAACAGGTGTTGGATGGAATGAAAAGCATGATGACATGAAAAATATGTAAAATGTTTGTTTTAAAGAATAAATTAGACATATAGCCACAGATATTGAACGAGAATGATTATCATATCTAATGTAGATGTTTATATAATCTATCTCTTTACAATATTGTGCAATTTATGTTGTGAAGATAGTGTGAAAGTTATGATGAAAATAGTACTCAATTACAGCGCTATTCGTTCCTTTGTTTGAAGCAACTTTTGCAAATGCAGGCATGTATATAACATACGAACGTAATTATCTAAAGAAATGACAACTCATGTGCTGTGTGGCAGGAGTTACACGTTCATATATTTGAATGAACGCAATTCAAATGGATTTTGTTTTAATTAATGTACTTTCCCACAAAGTTTATGACATAGAGATGCGTCATACGTCTTGACGCGAACTAAGAAAATGAACGAATCACTACAAATCGACATATTAGGTAAGTGCTACACTATATGCGAAATTTATTAGAACATGATTATTTTTGCTATTTACTTGCGGATATACCTAGAAAAGGTAAAAGCAACACATTCCACAATAATTTACCTCTATAGTTATGTGTGTCAGGACCGAGTCGCTGTCAAAAAGACCACGTTCAATGAACAACCTAAACACAGAAAACTAACTTAAAACCAGAAAGTTTTCACTCGTATATATCACAAGAATATGCTTCGTGGCCACATTCCATTGTGAAAATAGAAAAACACACTTGCAAGTTACGTACGCGGTTTAACAGCCAAACCACGTGTAGCATACCGGTAGCGCGCGGTTCTAAGACCGTTCTTTCACTTTACACTTACCGATTACTTGTAAAACTTTCTTGAGCACTTAAAACACTATTATTTTTATCGTCGGATGACGAAAACAAAGTTAAACTTAACGAATTAAATGTAATTTACGACGTTATGTTTGCAAGGAAGCCAGCCACCATCACTACGAATTTGTAAAAGACATTTTGGGCATAGACACAACAATAAAAAAAGTTTGAATGCTACATCATGATTTTTTATTGCTAGCGAAGAAAAATAAAATAATGTAAAAATTTCGTAATAAGCGGTTTTTCTAGTCTTCACAACTTATTTCACTATAATAAATACACAAAAATAAGTACACATCTATACGCCATATATCCGATTTAATTATTTTTGTATTTAATTTTCTAATATATGGGCATAAACTTACTATCAATTAATTTATAAAAACATTTTTTCATTGAGTAAACAATAATCGTATTCGATTGACCATTAAATTATTTACATTTTATTAGGTGTTTAATTATACTATTCGATAGCATTTTCTTTCTTTCTTTCTGCCGACTCTTTTTATCGTTCCACTGCTAGACACGGATCTCCTCTCAGAATGAGACTTAACCCTCTCATAGTCTACCACGCTGGCCAAGTGCGGGTTGGCAGATTTCACACGCCTTGCAAAACATTTTTTTTTTATGAACTCTATGGTGTGCCGGTTTTCTTACGATGTTTTCCTTCACTGTTATAGCAAATGATACTAATTAATCTTAAAACTCACATTTTGTAAAGAGGTGCGCGCCAGGATTTGACCCCGAGTTCCCGGAGTGAGAGGCTGAATTTCAAACCACTAGGCTATCAATGCTGTAGCAATCACTAGGCCATCACTGCTGTATCGATAGCATCCGCACTAATATAAGTAAATGATATGGTCTCGCTCTTACTGTAGTGTACTAGTGAACACCTTAATTAAGAAGAGCATCGTGAGATTTTTCTTTTTGGGTCTATCACCGTATTCTTACCAATGAGATCCAACCATTATATTATTATATCATCATGCCAGGTCTCATACGAGTTATGCAAACAGTACCGAGTGCATGCCATCTGCTAATGCTGATGTTGACTTGCTGTGGGTGTGGATTACCCTTAAAAGGAATAATCTATAATAATATAACTTTAATGCTATTAAATCGAACAAATAATTTCGTAACATTTTACAGTAAGCCTAGTGCAATTTTTATCATTGCGTAATGTATATCAGTTTACTCAATTATGTTGTAAAATATAAAGCTGAAAATTCTAATTTGTGAACCCTATATCAATCATTACGATTGTGTAAAAAGTTGTTATTAAATAATTACATTGAAAACTTTGATTTCATCGTAATATACATGTGTACACTTAAGAGGAAAACTTTTTCAACAAATTTCATTAAGAATGCTATATATGTAATATCTTTCCTTATCCTGGCTTTGTTTTCGACGGTTGTGTCATTGACATTTAGCAGCTCTTGGCTGATTGTATCTGTCAAATTCTATGAACTGTCAAACAGGGTTTGTAGCTATGAAATATCGATAACTTCGGGTTTCCTGCAATATTACAGGATATATTAAATAAACAACCTACGAATATTAAAAACCATTGTATTTAAAATATCAAGCATTACCATAGACTGAAAAAAGTTTCCTTAGCAATTATAGCATCGTCGCATGTGTCTCAGCTAACTTTAATTCACAATGTCTATTGAGAAGAGACCGAACAGTCCTACTACGGAGAATCCCACTGAAGATACAGAGGAAAGCGAAGGATGGATAGGTCCTATGCCCTCCGAAGCAGCGCAGCCCAAGCAGAAGAAACGAAAAGGTAGCATACAACATAAATATTAACAGAAATCAGTTTAAAACAAAGAAGTTTATGTAAATATGCTTCGTACGTCGAGTGATTGCAAGCGATTGATTGCAAGCACTGCTGATCGAGAGGTCTTTAAGTTTATATAAAAAATTATATCTACAGTAATAGCATTGGTTTATTACAGACTGTTTTATATGTATAATCTTAGATTACCTAAAAGATTTTCTTATTTTACAAATAATTTCTTTTAAAAATAATTTATAATGACATTGACTGCCTCATTGGTCGTGTTGATTGCTAGTGTGACTGCAGATCGAGTAGTCCTAGGTACAAAACCTGGGTTGAGTACCATTGGATTTTTCTAAAAATTAGAATTTCTAGTAGTGGCTTGTGGTCTGGATTTATGTCCGACATATGGCAATAGACTCACCACCTGATCCATACTGGGACATAAATGTAACTGAGGGAATGTGGGAGTGTACTACACTCCTCTGCCTACCTCTTCGGGGATTACAGGAATAATTACAGGAGATCAAGATTAAAATTATATAAACCAAAGTCTTTAATTCCCATTTTGCAGTACTGGAATTTGAATCTTTATATCTTGAGAATTTACCATCATCAGAAACATATGAGAGAAGCTATATGCACCGCGATGTGGTGTCACACGTTGTGGTAACCAAAACTGACTTTGTGATCACAGCAAGTCAAGATGGACATCTTAAATTCTGGAAAAAACAGGTAACTATGGTCATGTAATATGTGCAACAAGTCACAATTTGTGTCAATAACAATCATTTGAATTGATGATACTGGCAAAGGTGTACAATACATGTATTTTGCTACCTCATCATCATGATAGTCATCATGAACCCTTTTTTCATTCCATTATTGGACAAGCGATACAGGGAACCTTTTAAAACCTAATCAAATAGTGTGTATCAAATTCAAAGTGTGAATGAAATAGCTTAAATATATTTTGACTGGCCTGTTGGCTCAGTAGTTAATTGTGTTGACTGCTAGCCAAGGTGTTGTGGATTTGATTCCCATTCGGAACAAATATTTGTGTGTTTAGTTGTATGTCTCGACATAGGAAAAATAATATATATATGTTTATATTGCATAAATAAATACATATTTATCAGTTGCTAGTTTAAGCTCTACCTAATTTTGTTTTAAGACCATAGTGTGTGGAAATGTCTCAAGACATTTCTTCCTTTCTTGTATTCCTACTGATGTAACACTCAACACTATTCTAGTCATTAACATAGGAGTTTTAGCAGTAAGATTTCATTAATCTACTCTACTAACTGATATGACAATATTATGTGCCAATTTTCTTGTTTCCTATATAATATATAATCCTGTTTCCTATCCCCAGGGATACTAACTAATATGTAATTTATATATATATAATGTAATTTATATATATATATATAAGTCTCCTATTTCTAATGTCTTGCCTTCTTGTTGATGGACAGACTTAATACACTACATAGTCTATACAACTTATCCAAATTACTAAGAAATAATTTCAATGCAGCATGGATCTTAACTCTTGTACACTGTTTCATATCACATTTTATTAATGCAATGTACCTACAATCGCTTCCGTAAACATTTTCTAATCTTGTCTTGAAAATATTAATGTTAAGTTGTGGTTGCCTATAATTGGAAAGGCATCTGATTCTGTCTATTTGTTAAATAATTATAAGTGTGTTATGTAATTTCTGTTGGGGATCCGTAAAATAAATAAATAAACTATTCTGATGTTGCAGATGTTTATAGACAGTGACCACTTACCATCAGGTGGTCCATCAGGCTGTTTGACATGCCCTTTAATATTAAATAAACTATTTAACATTTCATTTTTCAATATTTTCTACCATATAGGAGGAAGGCATTGAGTTTGTAAAGCATTTCCGATGTCACCTGGCACCCATCAGCCATGTTAGTACCAACAGCACGGGCACTTTGCTCTGTACAGCCTCCACTGAAAAGACTGTTAAAGTATTCGATGTTGTTAATTTTGGTGAGTAAACAACTGGAGATGTTATTATTGCTGTTTGCTGTATCTGTCATTTTTATAAAAATTTACTACTTCCTAGTATATGGTCTTCAATTAGATGTATGGCCAAGTACACAAATGTTTCATTTACGTTCATTTAATTCAAGATACTAATGTGCAATGAAGAGTAATTTTATTTAATATGTTGTATTTTATTAACGGTTAGACCATAGTTACTTGGCAATGTTAATATTGAATGTTTAATGTTGACATAAGATTACAAAGACCAGATATGATTGATTTGCTGTATATGACCAAGTACTAGATTTTTTTTTTTTTATTTCAGACATGATCAATATGATAACTATAGAATTTGAGCCATATTGTACTGAGTGGGTGCATTCAGCTGGAGATCCCCTGTCTGCTTTGGCGGTGTAAGTTGTGATTATTTATAAGCTAGTGTTTATTGCAAACGTAACATCACGCCTGTAATCCCCGAAGAGGTAGGCAGAGGACTGTAGTACACACCCACATTTCACCAGTTACGTTTACGTCCCAATATGGAATAGGTGGTGAGTCGATTGCCATACACCGGGCACAAATTCAGACTCCGAGCCACTACTAGAAATCCTTATTTTTAGAAAAATCCAGTAGTACTCGACCTGGGAGTTGAACCCAGGACCTCTCGATCGGCAGTCGCGCTTGCAACCAACACGACCAACGAGGCAGTCGTTTATTCAGAATTTTTTATTTATAAATGTTCTTATACTCCTATACAGTTTGTATACATACATACATATTTTCATACCTTCACAGGGTATGCAAAGAGCACTGAGTGCTAAATATCTACACTTTGCATATAAAATTGATTGTGTAAAACAGTGAAAGTTTATATATTATTTAATTTTTATTGTATGGTGGCTTGTTACGCTTTTTATACATATTTTTACAGTTCGGATAAGAACAGTAACAAAATTCACATATTTGATGGGACACAGAATACGGGCACACCACTGCATACATATGAGACTCATCAGAACTCTGTTGTCACGATTAAGTACAACCCGGTGTTCGAAGCAGCAGTCTCAGTGGACAAGGCTGGCATTGTAGAGTACTGGACGGGACCAAAGCATGAATACCAGTTCCCTAAGATAGTCAAATTCACCTCTAAGTTGGATACTGATCTGTTTGACTTTGTAAAGAATAAGACTTATCCGACGGCGCTAGCGTTCTCGCCTGATGGAAAGAAAATGGCGTCTATCAGCTTGGACAGGAAGGTTAGTTCAATCATGATGAAATCTTAATTACTTGCAACCTTCAAATGAGTCCTTCAAGCTATAAAGCACATTTTCTCATGTTTTTTGTTCATTTCCAGGTTCGGATATTCCATTTCTTAACTGGCAAGCTTCACAAAGTGCTGGATGAGAGTTTGCAGCGGTTCCAGGAACTGCAGCATCAGACACAACAATTACCCAATATGGAGTTCGGTAGGAGGTAGTATAGTTGTATGTATGTGCATTTAAAAATAAATTTTAAATTACATATTCCCATGACTACATTGGTGTTAGTAATAGGAGATTTCAATATACCAAGTTTGAGGTGGTCACAAGAAACGTCTAGTAAAAGGTTAGTTTCGACTAGTGCGTCCTGCCCCTTCTATAACATAGTATTAGCGTTTATGGCAAACAATAATCTAGAACAAATTAACAATATTGTTAACTTTAATTCAAGAATATTAGATTTGGTTTTTTCGTCAACACCTTCTTATCAGTTGTTTAGATCTAGCGATTCCCTGTGCTCTATCGATCCACAACATCCGCCACTAGAAATAATACTAAGTTTTAACTCTCAACAAGAACTCCCCTATGATGATTAACCTAAACTCAATTACTTTAAAGCAGATTATAAATATATTAAAGAATCCCTAGATAAAGTTGATTGGTTGACAAATCTAAGTGTGTGTTCTAACGTAAATGAAATGGTTTCAACATTTTATTCTATTTTACATTCTACTGTTAGAACATATATACCCTTCAGTAAACAGCGGAACATGAAATATCCAAATCGGTACACTAAAGATTTAATAAGGCTCTTACATGAAAGAAATAAAGTCAGCCTAAAGTTTAAAAATATAAAAATCCAATGGGTAAGATAAGTTTTGAAATTTTAACTAAAAGAGCACACAAGAGACAACAATGTTATAAAGAATACATTAACAGAGTCGAAAATAGTATATCAAAAAATCTCAAATATTTTTGGTCTTACATTAAACAAAAACGTAACAACAACAGTAATATACCAAGTAATATGCATTTGGATAACGGCAAAGCATCAGACTGCGATAAAATTTGTGAGCTGTTTAGAAAAAAATTATGTCGGTATACTTAATAAATAATTCTTCAAATAATGCTCAGCCCGTCTCAAAAATGAAACCTAGTGGAATGTGTGTGTGAAATCGCATCATCGTCAATGAACCAGAAGTGCTGATCAAAATGAAAAATCTTGATATTTCAAAAGGACCCGGACCAGATGGAATACCAGCCATATTTGTGCAACGATGTACGAAGCAACTTGCCGTACCACTAACTAGCATCTTTAATAAATCGCTCTCTACTGGAATCTTTCCAGTCCTTTGGAAGGAAGCTATAATAATTTCATTTTTTAAAGATGGTTCAAAAACGAACGTAAAAAACTATAGACCAGTATCAATACTGTCTATATTTGGAAAAGTATTTGAAACCCTCGTCCTAACCCACATGAAAAACAGTGTTAAATATATAATTAGTGAAAAACCACACGGCTCTTGTCCAAGGTAGATCAACGAACTCAATCCTCATTAATTTCGTCGAGAAAGTGGCAGAATTTGTGGATCAAAGAATTCAAGTGGATGTTATTTACACAGACTTGTCCAAAGCTTTTGACAGGGTGGACCATATATTATTAATTCAAAAACTATGGAATGTCGGTATTGGAGGTTCCTTATTAAATTGGTTCCAAACATAGCTATAAATTATACAGAACAAACAATAAAAGCAATGTATTAAACTATGCATCTATACACTTGTCACGTTAGTGTTAGCATGAATTGTTTTATATTTTATATCTTTCAGCAGCACCCAATTCATATACATATTACCTACTATTTTAAGCAGCACTGGAATCCAAATGTCAATTGATTGCGTTGTCATGTTCCTATTTGAAGGGTGCTGTACACCGGCGTGTATTGCTCGCCCATCGTATAAATATAACAGATGTTCGGATTGTCTTCGGCAGTTTCATACCCTGGGAGGCTTCCATAACATAGATTTTTTAACTTTCGCTTTCAAACCAATATTTTATTTTAATTCAATTAATATCAGAATTATAAATACAATTACAGTACAATTATTCTTTATTGTACACCAAAGATAGCATAGTTAAGACTAATTTAAAAAGGTGGACAAATACATACATGCACGTCTTATCGCCAACAAGCGATCTCTACCAGACAACATAGAATAAAAATAAGCTGACACGGGGCAGAAGCGCCCGAATATAAATCTCGATAAATATACGATTAGTTGGATTATTAGTGTTATGGATGAACGTGTAGCTCAAGCGGTGGTTCGTAATTGCAGGATGGCGGCGGAGCGCGACCTGGACAAGTCGGAGGCGGTGCAGCTGGCCAACATCGTGTTCGACGCCAGCGGGCACTTCGTGGCGTACGCGACGCTGCTGGGCGTGAAGCTCGTCAACCTCGTCACCAACAAGTGCGTGGCCATGCTCGGCAAGCCGGAGAACTTGAGGCCGCTGCACTTGGCACTATTTCAAGTGAGTTTGCCTAATCCGTTAGGCCAATGGTTAGTGAACTCGAATGCTGTATCCGGGTTCGTGAATACGATTACCACCTTGGACAAATATTTGTGTTATGAGCACAAGTATTTGTTCTGTCTGGCTGTAAAAAATATTTATATAGGTATGTATTTATAAGCAAACTCGTATATCTATCCACTAATTTAAAGTATATCTATCTAATTGAAAGTATCAATTGTCATTGACTTCTGAACAGGAACTTTTCATTGTTATTATCATAATCGAGCATTTTAGTGTTCTGCACTTGGTCACGGGACTCCTGTCATAATGAGACGATTTAAAGGCCACAGTTTGCCACGTTTCGTATGTGTATACTGACAGGATACCATTCCAACAATATAACTAAAGAAATCCAATATCTTGGAACATCTCCATACACAGTCATCTGATCCCGAAGTAGGCACGAGAAGAGCCTGGGTTCTGGTAACCAGAAGGTTGATAAACTACATACATACATAATAATATATATTTAACATCATGCTTGCATTTCCCCCGAAGGGGTGCATAGAGGTATTGTACTCCTGCTTTTCACCATGTTATGTTATACATACGTCCCCTGTAATAGGACATGAGCCTATTGATATACACCGGACATAACTCCATGCTGCTACTGGGAATTTGAAGTTCGGAAAACCCAATAATCCTTTGCCCGACCCGGGGCTCGAACCTAGAACGTCCTGCACAGCAGTTGAGCTTGCAACTCCTAGACCAACGAGGCAATCAAATATATATTACTAGTGGTCCAGTAGGGATCTAAATTCGATCGTAATTTATAAAATTTCAAATATGAATGTTATTGAAGTTCTTATGTTAAAGTATACACATCAATATGTTTTCCTACACAAAACCCATCCTCACTCTAACCCCTCATTGGCTTGGAATTCCTCAAAATTCAGGGAATTCCCTTCAAATTGGCAACTCTGCTTGCGTTTTGTCAAGTTACAACGCATTAGACACAC
>DWEH01000104.1:0-14764 GCA_018245815.1 Apyrrothrix aesculapus | reverse complement strand
ACGTAACTGGTGAAACGTGGGAGGGTACTACACTCCTCTGCCTACCCCTTCGGGGATTACAGGCGTGATGTTACGTTACTTATTACGTTTCTATTATTTATTATAGGCATGAATATTTATTATTCAATGTATATTATTGTTTTTTATAATCGTACAATGAGAAGGCTTCGAGGTATTTTAAGCCTTTATGACAGGTTCGCTAGCAGAAACCCAACATCTGTGTATTACGTATTAAATGTTAGTGCTTGAATGATTGTGTTCTGGTTTCTATATGGGATCGTTTCATACTAAGATACGATAGCAGATAGTCAAGAGTAATATATAAAGTAATCAAGAAATCTATCTTCTCTAACATCACGCCTGTAATCACCGAAGAGATAGGCAGAGAAGGGTAGTATATTCCCACGTTTCAGCAGTTACGTTTACGTAGTGGGATGGAATAGGGAGTCAGCTTATTGCCATACACTGGGCACAAATCTAAACTCTGTGTCATTATTAGAAATTTCGAATAGAATATCTCAGTTAGAAAAATCTAAGTGGAATCGTGGGAGTGCACTACACTCCTCTGCCTTACCTTTCCGAGATTACAAGCGTGATGTTACGTTTGTTACGAAAATAAAGATTTGGTATTATTCCAAGCATAATATTTTCTTATTGTATCAAATAGTAACTTGTTTACTAAAAACACTATCTTTGTAATAAGAGGTTATCTTTCTTACGTCATTTCATTATTAAAGTTAATATTATACAAGTGTTAGAAATCATTTACATCGTTCATTCCTTATCAACATAAAAAAATAAATTCTTCGAATTTGTATTTAATATCATTAAGTCAATTGCTATCAACTCTCGCTGCATTCTCATAATCGAACAGTTGTCCAAACTTTTTGAATTTATAATGTTTACTTATAAATAATAATAATTAAAAACGTAAATCATGCCTGTAATCCCCGAAGACGTAAGCAGAGAACAGTAGTACACTCCCACGTTTCACCAGTTACGTTTACGTCCCAATATGGAATAGGTGGTGAGTCTATCGCCAAACACCGGGCAGAAATCAAAACTTCGAGCCACTACTAGAAATTCTAATTTTAGAAAAATTCAATGATCCCCGACCCAGGATTTGAACTCAGGACCACTCGATCGGCAGTCGCACTTGCAACCAACACGACCTACGAGGCAGTCAACTACTTTTTTCTAGATCTACTAAGATCCAATATTTTTGTAGTACATATGTAGTATTTACGTATTACAAACCATTACGCTAGCACACGGATATAAACAATTTCTTAGTTTTACACTCACTTTTACAAATATCAATATTTAAGGCTATCTGACATTCGTAGCATCAGCATTTCTCACGATTCTGACTACAATATACAAAAGTACATTTTCAAATTTCAATTTCAAAACAAGACACATTCAGTTTTATTATATTAATGTAGAGGGAAAGAAGAATATTTGATATAACTGCTGTTCCTAGACAAGTTTTCAAGTAAAGTATTCCCTTTTTGAATAAAACAAAATGAAGCAAATTCCATCCTCATTACGAAACCTTGCAATTTTCTATATTTATGAGCTAAATATGTACAGTAGTGTGTTTGTTTAATGATCAGATGTGACCATAATTATAGTACATTAGAAAAACATGTTAGAAAAAATATCTTCGCGTAGAAAAAAAAAGGAACATCACTCCTGAAATTCCCGAAGAGGTAGGTAGAGGAGTGCAGTACACTCCCACGTATCTTCCCGTAGATAATAGTATTATTTTTTGTTTCTTGCTGGTGTGCAAAAAAAAAAGACATCTCCCGGAACACTGAAATCTTCGCACATTAATGTCCGAAACAAGACAAGGAATAAGCTTGTTTAATGTAACTTGCTTGTCATGTAAGCTTGTTTAATGTAACTTGCTTGTCATGTAAGCTTGTTTAATGTAACTAAATGTGACCATATTAACTGATTGACTAATCGAGAAAAATTGTTCGTACAAGTTCTTCCTTAAACAATTGACTTTCGGGAATAAATCGTGAAATAGGCCTTTTGTACGAAAACTATAAGACAAACTTGTCATAGAATAGAAGTTTAAAATGATTGATATTGATGAGTGCAAAACGAAGAGTCCATCTCGGGGCGGATAAAGAATACATCCCGACCCCACTCGGATATACCAGGGAGTCGAAAGCGACGCCTAAGCCCAGGGCTGGCAGATCCCGGTACGTCGCGACCTGCCTAGGCTAAATGCCCTGGCCGCCTACGGGCAGCAACTAGGCTGTGCGAGTGGCCGTGCTCTGCTAACTCCAGCCCACCCGCCCAGCGTTAAGATTATGGGAAAAAACCTCTCTGAGGGTGCCTATGTCCAGCAGTGGACTTAGAGAGGCTGTTGTGATGGTGATGATGATGATAAAGATCTTGGTCGGTGCGAGAAAAACATTTCAAAGAAATGTCTTTTTTTTACTTTACGGTTGGAGTAGACGTGGTCTGGAGAGGAGACCATGTCGTGGAAATCGTAGCATAGGACTCCCTCCTGCTAGATCCAGTGACGATATACGCAAAGTGGCTGGCAGCGGTGGTTGGATACTAAGAGCTGAAGATCGAGCTCAGTGACGTGCTATTGGAGAAGCTTATGTCCAGCAGTGGACGGGTATGGGCTGATGATGAAACACAGTGAAAAGAACCATGAGAACGACAACCACAAATTTCATTTTATGCACACTTTGCTCAGTAGTTATTTATATATTTTAACAAAAACATGGATATAATTATTGATTACATTTATTTTCATGCAAATAACATATCATAATAAATAATATACTTAAAATCAATAGGAAGTCATTATACCAAATATATTTTTCCAAGGTACATCTACTCGTATTTGACATTAATCGTTCGCTCGCTTAAGCGAAACAGCGGGAGAGGAAGGAGTGGGGAGGGGCTTCGCTAAAATAGACTACAGGAATATGGTGTTACGCTTGAACAACTATTCGAAGGTATGCTCTAAGGATATTGTATCTCGGTCACACGGTGACCGACCCGTGAAATAAACAGAGAAATAGGCAAACATTAAAGAGCTTCATGAATAAGGACCGTTTCTTCGGACGCTTCGTTTGCGAAGTACGATATCTGGTACCGGATCTTCTTTAGCTCGCTTATATCTACTATGAAATCAATCACTTATTTCTTTGTTTTATATTTACATATGTACATGCATATGTACATATGCTGATGGTATTTGTTGTATATATTTATGTTCGTTTTGTTTAATGTAAAAGAAGCGGGTAAGGATAAAGACATTTGACACTTGGTGCATTCTTCCTACCCCGTTAGGGACCTGGGGCAATAATATAATAATAATACTTCTATACATTTACAATTTTACAATGTTAATTTATTATGATTGAAAATTATTTTGCTGCCACTTTTTTAATCAAAACTAAAACCTTATAAAAATGTATGTGAAGTTATATTAGAACATCTGATATCTTTGAAGCCTTATTACACGCAAAGGATTTTTAAATGAAAAATAAAGGTAACAGCGAAAATAATGTGATCAAGGACGCAGAGTTGTTTTGCCAATATTGTTTATCATAAATTATTTACTCGTACTAGTAACATCAAACATTTACGGAAAAATATTTGCTTCCATAATTCACACTGAAGAACTCATAACGTATCTTTTATCACCAAAGAGATATTTAGAAACCGTAAAAATCATATTATCAAAGTCTAAGACAGACCTATGCACTATGTATGGTATGTAACAAATTTGCCTTATTAATTTAATTGTTTCTTTTCTAAGTACCACTCGTGCACGAAATGCATAATTGAAATGTATTCTTATGACAGGTACAAAAAGATTGATAAATGAATACGCCCACGTCATTTCGATACAAGGAAACATAGTGTCAGAGATTTTTCTCTATATTTCCTACCATGAGTCGTAATTGATGATATCGACGTGGGTTCTTCACGGATTATCGTTTGTCCACCATCCCAGAAGGCCGCTAATTTTTTCACCTCATAAATGGAAATTGCTTATAGAAATACAAAACTAAAATCTGTTGTTCTATGGATTAGTGTTGACGAAGCACTGAAATTAATTTGTTTTTCTATAGTACCAATATAAAATTACGCTTATAGCCTAGGTCGTAAGACAATTGTTAAGTGAAGTGACATTTGTGTATATGACCACTAGTGGCAACTTTCCCTGAGCGTTTCTGTACTTAAGAGGGCACGCTAAGCAGTCGTTTCCAGGTGTGATCGTTAAACAGCAATCGTTAAACCTCGTCAGCAGTCATTAAAACGGCTTAAAACATCCGATAGAGGGTTGGCCACTAACTCGTGTCCCTAAATTTTTTTATTGCAGCAACATAATGGAGTATGATCTGGGCCTCCCACAGGTATAGAAAAAATCAGTGCTCAGCAATTAGACGTAAAAAATATTAAATCCATAGTAAAAATGTTTATTTAGTCAATTAAGTTCTATCTACCTACATACCAACATTTTCTTACTAATGAGTGTTTTTACAGGTGAGTGAGTATAAAAATATACATACGCGCGTTAACGTTTTAATTTGGCATGCGTATCAGCATCTGAAAATCTTGGAATAACAAACATGAGATGTTTATAAAACTCTATATTTAATGCAAGCCCTCATCGTTATGTGTGAAGTTTATTTTATAAACAGGACATGTAGATTGTAGGTTCTGTATATAATTTAACTGAAAGCACTAAATATAACATTAACGAATCAAAAAACAAAGTGAGGATACAATAAAAGAGTACATGCATATCTTCACGCCAGGTTCCTCACGGGGTGGACAGAGAATACCGAGTGCCAAATATCTATTCTTACAGACCAGCCACGCTTCTTCTATATTCATCACTATCTTAATACACGCACGCCGGTTTTGGAGACTTCTGACCCCCCATCAGTCAGTACCTGGCCTATTTGATTAAGATAGCTGAGCCTTGGCCTCCTTCGGCACGTGCCTTCATCAACATTCGCATTTTAACCTATCATAAGTACAACATTTAAGACAGGTGATTCATTGCCGACGCTCTTATCGTTTAATTGAAGACGTCGATGAAGCAACATTTGTCCAGCCTGGGAATAAAAAGGGGTTCAGACATTTTATACCATGCAGACTTCATCCAATTTAGAAACATTATGGAGAATTCTATGGCATGTAGGTTTCCCCGCGATCTTTGCCTTCAGCACAATGGCGTGTCATACTTAATCCTAAATTTGGGGAAGTGGTGTCAAAAATAGTTATCATTATCTGTGGTACATCTATCAATTTTGTAGTATGTAAATTAGTTGTCTTGTTTTATTAGTTTATTAAGTGTAATCGAATCTTTGGTTTTATTTTTATCTTGGTTTTCTGAAAAAAAGATGTGTACAACGAGATTTGAACCTAGGACTCCCGGAGTAAACGTAACATAACGCCTGTAATCCCCGAAGAGGTAGACAGAGGGCTGTAGTACACTCCCACGTTTCACCAGTTACGCTTACGTCCCAATATGTAATAGGTGGTGAGTCTATTGTCATACACCGGGCACAAATCCAGACTCCGAGCCACTGCTAGAAATTCTAATTTTAGAAAAAAACTTGGGACTCCCGGAGTGGGAACGTGAAATTTACACCATTAGACTAGCACGTATAAATAGCCTTAATAGGTCACAACGGCAAAGTGGCCTAATAGGCCTCGAAAAATAACCAAATGAAATATTAGACGACGTCCTTGAGAAGGTATGCCGTCATAAACTATATTTCATATTGTATGTCACAGTAATGCGTCATCCAAAACGTAATTTGTATCCTAAGCTGTCTGTTATTACTCAGAATTTAATCTTGTAGATTATTTGGGAAGTGGAACGACAAATATAAATAATTTTACATCTATCTTTACCCGACGAGCCGCTTGCTACACCCTCACTGCGCAAAGAATGCCACTGACACGATTATCAGTCTTATTACAATCCATAACACAGTTATCAGATTCACTTTGGATACTAATTACAATGTAATTGTTTCCCATCCCATTAAATGTTACACAATAAGCGCTATTTTTCATTAAAACTTATGTTCGATAAATATAATCGTGTTTATATTTTTATATTATATTCCATCGTTTTACACATGGGTAATTTACGAGTAGTAATAGGCGTGGGAGTGTCTCTGCCTACCTCTTCGCGGATTACTGGTGTGATGTTACGTTTTAATTTACGAGTATATTAATTGCATGTCGTTTACAATTCGACTGTAGGCCAGTTGCCTTAAGCATTAGACAAGACACAAAGTCGTGTGCCACTTCTGTGTCCGTATATCATTTGTTTAAACTGTGTAGGTAGTCTGAAACATACCACTACCAGTGAGGTGCTCGATGTTGAAAGAACTTCACGCTTTTTTATACTAAAGCTATTATTTCTATAGCAGTTATTTCTTTCATATACATTCAAAAAATTAAGGTCCTTCCGCACTTGAACACAGTCTGTACATTATTTGCAATTTTTAGGTCATATTGTTACGAAAGCATGTTTTTTGTTTGCTTTTTTAAACTATAATTTATTTTTCTACTTTTTAGTTCGTATTGCTACGAACGTGCAATTCTTAGTTTTATTTAAGTATATTATATTTAATATGCCCTCGGTTCTTAATACATATGTAAAATTTTAAACAATTTGGACATTTGGAAGTTAGAGTAAATGTGATTCAAAGATTTCGTCACATTGATACATCATCATCATCATAATCAGCCTATCATACATACAAGTGAAGCTAATACAAAATAATAAATTGCACGCACGGAATAATCAATTATAAGCATATCAAAGAATTCATAACACTTATGCAAAAATAAGCAATGCTCTACAAACATTATAATAATTACATTGGACATTAAATTATACATCCTTTCCACGGGTGAACGTGACGCTTTCTGACTCGCCTTTGAAATACGCGAATGTAATATCACTTGCAATATCATTTCAGTTGCATTAAATTAATGTTTCATTAGTGTTAGCGTTAATAGCTTCGTCTGAAACGGTACAGCTCAAAGTATATCAAATGTTTCCTGTTTTGCAGTGATTTATTTCGTTGTTGGTGAATAACTATTTCATAATTTGATATATTTTTGTTATAATATACACGTTCTAACGTATGAATATTATAAAGATGTATGGGTACAAACGAACGACTTTGCTCGAAGCGATCTTTTGATTCCTTACTCCGTAATAATAGTTTTACTGAGGTTCGTGGACACTCAGGATCATGTCGTCTTTGTATGTAATTATCTGATTATTCTTCAAAGAATTACGTACGTACGTTGATATGAACTACAGGTGTATACAAATTATGCTACAATTTTTTTTATTTTTATTTATTTGAGTTAACAAACAGTAAACAACAAAGATTACAAATAAATAACAATTATAAACGCTGTATTATGTCGCTAACCAACACCGTTAACCACGGATTACTACAAAAATAAACAAAAATGTTATTGAAACTGTTACATCATATTAAGGTGATTCCCCACGTGACCGGCATTTATTTAAACTTAAAAAGGAGGCAATGTGAAACGGCCGATGACCCCAGGTCATAATAACATACGCTAGAGAAGCACTAATTGGACTACTGTTACTACGATGTGTCTGTGACCCGCATTGTGTCATTACACTAGAAAATGGCACAAATATTTTACGTTCATCTCATTCTGTATTCGATCGGAAGCGGTCCACAAAATATATATTTTAAAATAATTAACACCTATTAGAAGTTTTAGCAATTTAGAAATCAGCGTTTCTTTTTATTTTAGCGATAATTTATTTCAGAAAGGATAGCAATTAAGTGATTTTATTTTTGTCTTACGAGCTGACCCGTGCCAGCTTAGCTGGGCGTCTGACATTTCTAATTGTGATAAACTTATCTGTGTATCAATTAATTAAAAGATATAACTGGATCCAAGTCCTGACTTTGATCCCCTGGTCGGGCAAAGTGTTGAGATTTTTCTAACTTGATTTTCCCAGTAGTAGTTCAGAGTATGGATTTGTGCACGGTGTAGGACGATAGGCTTCCCCCTATTCCATGAGACGTGTTACATAACTGATGAAAAGTGGGAGTACTACACTCAGAGGAGTGTAGTACCCCCACGTAGGTAGAGACCTACCCCTTCGGGAAAATACAGGCGTGATGTTATGTTATGCAATAGTTATTTTTATAAAAGGCTCTATTTAAATTTACGCAGAATTTCGTAATATATCTTAAAGTGTGAGATACAATGTACTTCATACGCTCATCAAAATGTAACATGTTCTTCAAAAATGTTAATACGCAGGAATTGAGCACCCATTAAAAAGAATTAATAACAGAGTGTTCCCGCTTTTAAAAGCCCATAAAACCAATACCGTAACCGACTAATTGGTCAATGTTAACATTGTAAACTAACAACAGGAAGATTCTAAAGCTTGACTCGTGGTGGTGGCAACCCACTCTCTTTTGGTCGCTCCGATCTTTACAATCGAACAATCCACGCTGCACGCTCGTACGTACCTGTCAAACGGTTTCTCTGCCTACCTGCTGGTTTTAAATTAATACTTCATCAGTCTTTTAACTAAGTGTATCTCGAGTGATCTAGTGAATCAGTGTTCTGTTAATATTGGAAGTGGTAAGGTGGAATAGCTACAAATTTGAGGAATTTAGGTAATATTTAAGGAGGTGAATTTATATCAAATAAAAAAAAGATCAATTATTAGAATACTACGTTTCAGCCTTTAATGATTTTTATTGACTATTTAAAATAATTCATATAATGTAATATTGTGTAACTTATTTATTGCATAACACAAATATTTTATTAAGAAATATATAACGGCAAGTTTGTGCGAACTTTTGAGCTTAAGCTCTGCAGGCTGAACATGCACCAAATAAATATTATAATTTAGTATGAAGCATACGAATGAAAACTGCTTGTTACTTAATTTTTAAAAGAAAGCTATCAAATACGCAGTGCAAAATAACTTTAGTACTACTATCACCTAGTACTACCACTCATTTATACATATGTATCTATGACAATTTCAATTTACGCTGCTATATTATTTGTCTCTGGAAATGCGTCTTTTAATATTTCTTTACCATTACTACTAAAATAAACTGATTCCAATATATAGTTAAAGTATCATACATATTTTCCTGGTCCACATTAAAAGTGATTTTTTTTCAAAACAAATATAAAAGTAGGAGATATCGCTAAATCTACTGAAAACTGGATTCCGTTAACATTACAAAACTTAAATGAATTTCTCCTATACCTATATTTCACACTTTAAAAGCACCCAATAAGAACATAGAATAGAACTATAAAATTAATATCTACAAAAGCATCATAGAACGACGAAATTATGTAAATAAACCGGTCGATTACAAATACTTGTTATTGCTAGACACCTTGACACATATATACATATATCGTATGTATGTATATGCTATTTAGGGTAATAACCCGCACTTTGCATACAAGCGCTATAACATTTATGTAATACGCGTTATATAATAATGAGATGTTATTTTTACACATAACGTTGATGCTGTTGGGAGATGTTTTAATCATTAGTCTTGATGACTCTTACAGAATGTTGTTTTTGCTATTCGCCCCATATTCACAGTATCACGCGGTAGTTTCGCAAAGAGTTACATCTTTTGTAGCGTCTCATCTATTGAATGGAACGGAGTGATTTTGAAAGTTAAGTTTGTTTACGTACGACGACCTTGAAAGCAGTGTAACACATACATACCTCAACATTTGAGATTGTTCTATCGCGGTATTAATTTCGTATCCTTGCGCAAATTGTCATTAGATTGTGTTGATAATGTATCGTAACTTAATAAATGGATCGGGGACGTTTCTTTTACCGACCCTGACATTATCACTCGGTGCTCCCTGCCTAACCCGTAAGAGACCTGACGTAGGGATATAATAATATATAATAATAATAGCTGCTCAACTTATTATTATCATTACAAAGTCACTGCAGGGCCTTTAGGGAGTAAGCAGGGAGCATCTAAAGCCAACCTTTTTAACATTTATCTTTTCCTTTCTACAAATACATATAACTCGCACAGCAGCAATCGGCACTCGCTGCAGATTGCACAGTAAGTTACTATGTAGGTGTGACATTGGTATTTCACTTTTGATATCCAAACCATTAAAATAAAACTTCTATTATTTTCAATACTGAAATTTATTAGTGATAGTTAAAATGGAATTTTTATTTAAAACTCCTCATTGTAAAGTTACTTTGTTATATAATAGAAATAAACCATCAAATTATAAATAATAGTCACATGATATGACCTTTCATTGTTCGTCTGCTCCAATATGACTACAATTTTTCTGTAGAACGTAACAATACAAGGTTTCATAAATAACCCACTATCGCTACAAAGAGTCATAATCATGTGTTGTTTAAGATGTTACTGAAATCCGAAAGCGAAATGTTTTTAACTGATTTTGTAATTTAAACAGTGAATTCACGACCTTCATAGCGTAAACAACGATCATTTTTACATTTGTACGTAATTAAAATTTTCAAGGCATTGTGTGTGTACTTTTTATTAATAAATCTTGTGGTAGCTTTTGCTTTTAATTGCTAGGACTTAGATTAAAACATTTGTCGACTTATTTTTCAATGGATTACAAACATACAGACCCTTTGCGTGAAAGCTAGTATTGGTGTAAAATGAGAAAGGGCAAGCTCCGATGATTCGGCCATGTCGAGAGGTGGGTGACAAATCAATGACAAAAAATGTCAAATAGGTCAGGTACTGAGTGATGGGGGATCAGAAGTCTCGGAAACCGGCGTGTATGTATGAAGATACCGAGGGAGACCAAGCCTCAGCTATGTTGACCAAATACTATATCTACCACAACCACGACCAAATACTATAATACTAGTCGTATGTAGGTTATCTTTTTTTATTGGCAGTATTTGACTTATTTGTAAAACAATACGTATTTAAGATTCATCAAAGGCTTTCTTAACAAAGGTCCGTCAATCTTTATGAAAAATCTTATTATAACAAAAGACATTGTCATCTACATTAGTTAATAGATAATAAATGAGGTTCTACAAATTAATTTATCAGCAGCTTCGTTTAGTATTAAAATTATATTACAACATAACTTTATTCTTTTCCCTATTTAATGTTAATTATATCGTTGTCGGGAATCATACACTATTTTATCTATTGTAGATTACAGTCTTCATGGACAAACTGATTAAAAATAAAATTAATCGCTTTAACTTCTTGGGTTAAGGTACGTACTATTGTTTTTAACATTAAATACTCACTATGCGTTTAACTACCTCGTTGGTCGAGTGGTCGCAAGCGCGACTGCTGATGGAGAGATCGTGTTTGATCCCCGGTTCGATTACTGTTTGATTTTTCTAAATTGAAATGCTTAGTATCAGCTCTAAGTCTGTATTTGTGTCTGGTGTAAGGCAATAGGCCCACCTATACCATAGTAAGACGTGTAAAATCACAGGTAAATCGTGGACGTATCCTACACTCCTGTGCCTATCCCTCCGGGTAAATACAGCCGTGACATAATTTTTTTCCACACTATTGTTATAATTTGCTTATAACGTTTTCAGCATTCAACTGCAATGAAGTCAACTCTTCTGTTCCTGATAGTGAGCATTCACTTGGCTTGGAGTCTTCCCCCACCGCACCCCGCCGTGGTGGCAGTGCGACAAGAGGAAGAAACGTTACCGCCACACCTTCGGAAGCCAGCGCTCCGCAACCCTCGCTTGCAGGAGATCTTGTCGCTAACCAGCGTTCTTCATCATGGGGAGAAACCGGTACATGAAATTATTCTTTTAGAAATAATATATAAGTATACCTATTTCATAACATTTTTATTAAGTTTGAAGGTTTTAGGGGTTTGTACTGTATGTCTAAATGTAAATTTTGATAAAGTTTATAATGTATAACGGTACTAAAAGTAAAAAAAATCAAGGATAACGAAGATAGCATATTTCAGCGAACGGCAAATGCTAACTATAATAAATTACTTTGGATCGTGAGAAACATATATTATAACAATATATTATTTAGTTCCGTCCGATTTGTATCTGAAAAATCCTGATACATAACCAGTGCCAGCTATAGAAACATTACACCTTTTTGTCTTTTAGTTTTATCATAAATTGATGCATACATGCATGATGCCTTTTATCATAATATGCAATACTTCATCACAGAGAATTTTTTTTATATTTGTTTTACGCAACACCTTAAACTAAGGGGTACAAGGACGTACTTAATGCCTAATGGCTTTCTCTACCTGTCAACCCTGGCTGATAGAGAGAGCATGTGGTAGGCGTCACTAATAACGTACACTAATACATCACCAATAACAAATTAATAATATAACAAGTATATTAAACACACACACACATACATACATAAGTAATACACATATACTAAAACATATAAATAATATCCAGATATTAATACATACATGGTATGTATAAAAAGTATCGGGAAAAGTTTCGGGAAAATAGATCTATTTCAAATATTGCCACCAACCCTTGAAGTTTTTCAAAGTACACCCTAGAGCGTCAACACACTTTTGTCAGCGGGTTTTCGTAGGCGGATTCCGGAAGGTCCTTAACAGCACGCGTGCACGCTTCTTTGATGACGCTTAGGGTCCCATAGTGGTGTCCTTTGAGGCAGGATTTCACTTTTGGAAAAAGAAAAAAGACTGCCGGGGTCAAAGCGGAACTGTAAGCAAGTTGGGGAATCGTCGCGATGCGATTTTGCAACAGGTAATCAGTCACCTTGGAGCAGGTGTGACTGGTTGCATTGTCGTGATGCAATTTCCAATTTCCGCATCGACAGATTTTCTGTGATGATGTTGTGCACGGTCATCTTATCAATTCCAACTCGATCTGCGATCATGCGCACACTTAGCCGACGGTCTAAGTTCAAAACTTCATGCTCACGTTGCAAGTTTTCGTCCGTTTTCGACGTCGAGGGCAGTCCAACGCGACGCTCGTCCTCCACACTCTCCCGGCCATCTTTGAAGAGCTTGTACCCCTTGAAAACTGCTATCTGCAACATGTTTTCTTGTTTGAAGACTTGTCGAATCATTTGCAAAATCTCCGTACCCAACTTCCCCAGACCGATGCAAAATTTCACGGCGTACCGCTGTTCAATAGTACGCTGCATCTTAAACTCCACCGAGTCCCTGGACAGGGGTCCACTAAACACTCGATATAGCCTAAACAAAAGCTCGCAGACGGTTGACTTTTTACGCGTTTCGAAGATCAAACCTCCCGCCATCGTGCCCACTCTGTGCGAGCGCGATGCGACGTACAGTTTCGTCAGAAAAAAAATAATTCCCGATACTTTTTATACAATCCCTGTACATACATACAATATTCTTAGTTATTTTTTCCTGAGGTATTAAGATATGCTGGTGCGCTTAACCTAAACAGTATATGTTTATCGTGGATAAAATATATTTTTTTAGATTGTAATTAACAACTTCTAATCGCAGGTGTACCAAAGAGAAGCAGATTCAGTACCGCGGAGAGAGATATATAACATCTTGACCCACGCTGGATTTATTGGCCGCCGCCATCCTGAGCATCGGCAACTAGCACACCCCCAACTCCAACCCCAGCATGCACCGCCTGTTCACTTTGTCCAGAACCAACAACATTTCGACTCGCCATATTTATCTGGGCCTGACTTGTTGCAATATTTATAAATTATCATGTCATGAATGACCAGTAATAGAGATTGAGTTAATTGGTTAGTATACAATTATCAATTCCTCTGAAACTCACACTGCATATTTTCGCATGGATGTCAAAAAATGTGATCAACTTTTAAAAAAAGTTGAAGAATGAACATGCGATATTTAAAATTCGTGCGTCGTCCTACTAATGGATATAGGTCCGATGGACTTGTTTACTTTTACTAAAGCAATATTAATGTCTGTCTATGCTTGTGTCTATTACTTAATGATTGGAGCAAAACATGTGATACGAGTTTATTAAGTGTACGTGTAAATAAGTTTTCACACATACGTTTTTGTATGTAATATTTACTTAAAATAAATATGTTGTCTGGTAATAAAACCTTGCCTTAGACCTTAGACCAAAGGCAGATGCATAAAAATATGAAGCGAATCAATGTCGTTTCTATGTGTTAATAGAATTTCAAATAGAACTTAGTCTCCGTGTGTTGCCGTGTTAAGTCGTATGGGAATGGGTAGAGAGAAGGCAGTACAAATGTATTTATGTCGGGGAATCGAGTGTGATTATCCGAACGCAAGCTCACGTCGCACATTTGGTTATCTGAACGCTTGAAGTCACATCAGAGACCACGTTTGTTAAAATTAACAATTAAAATCTATAATCCTCCTATCTACACAGAATAATGCAATAATAGCTTAAATTTTTAAAAAAATTTGAGGAACAAGAGTTTCAACTTCCCTAAATCAATATGAGGACTGGATTCTCCAACATATTTGTACTAGGTGGGCCAAAAAAAATCACCCTATTGGAAGATGCTCTTATTTTTGCAAATGGCAGCCAATGTCAAATGTGTTTTGACATTTGTGAACTAGACAGATGTAAAATATAAGTGAACAAGCCATGGAGCGATACACTTCCCAAGAACGCGGAATAATCGTGTCTATTTTTTTGCGTAACAATTCGTCTGTGGTGTTGGCGCAGCGCGAATTCCGC
>DWEH01000103.1:0-14793 GCA_018245815.1 Apyrrothrix aesculapus | reverse complement strand
CTTCTCTCTATGTCAGAGGTGTACCTGCCATCCCTGCTGAAAGCACATCCAAGATATACAATTTCATCCACTTGTTCTAGCACTATATCATCAACCACTACCCTTGCAGTAGTTCTCGGCTCATCTCTTTCAAATACTAATATTACATTCAAATGTAAGCCTTTTTTCATCTATAGATATTACGTACTACTAAAAATCAGGTTCTGTCTATACATGTAATTTTTTGGTTAAATTTTATGATACGTATGACGTTTATGACGCATAGTCCCAACCTATTAATAATACACTTAAAAATAATAATATAAAGCAAGCGAATCCCTTCTTCTCTTGAGTTACTTCATAACTTTAGTATAAGGATCACAAAAGTAATCGGATTACCGTTGCGTGCGAGCGTCGGTACAAGCACACTTTTGTACCTTTGAATAATGACTTACAATAGTTATTATAGTAAATTTGGTTATTTCAACAGTACATCTCTTCCAATGTGTGATTGTAGGACAAATTTCATTAAAATACATCAATAAATGTCAGTTGCTTTAACGTAAATTAACAAACAAACAAAAAAAACAAACAGCTTGTATATTGTTAGATATGATAAAAATTTCCATAATTTGAGTAAACATCCAAAATGTACAATGGCAACACTTTTAACTTGCTACGGCGTAGCAAGGGCAGGAATTTATTGATCAGAGGTGATCTACAGTAATACAGAAATAAATGAATTTTGAAAACATTTCTAAATAAATTTTCTAGTAGTCGCTCGGAGTCTACATTTGTACCCGGTGTATGGCAATAGACTCACCACCTATTCCATAATGGGACGTAAACGTAACTAGTGAAACGTGGGAGTGTACTACACTCCTTTGCCTACCTCTTCAAGGATTACAGGCGCAATGTTACGTTCACGCTCATTCACTTATTCTGTAAGTGTCGAATCCTAGGGTAAGCTTTGCGCTACCTCTCATTATGTTTCCTACTTTATAAATAGTTTAGCTGCAACCCTATTAGCATCCCTTAGTAATGCACGGGTACACCGTTTAACTGGGAGTGCTTAATATGTAACTTACAGCTTTAATGAATGCATATGTTGATAATGAATCACTCGACATCCAACAAGAGCAGGACCAGTGGACCTGTTCAGTTTACTGGCGCGTTCTGGACATCATAATTCACAATAAATGAAATATTTATTATTGAATGTGATTAAGATGATGATTTATTTTAATACTTAATTTTCTAGTAGCTTGTGCTAACCTAATCAATCGATTACCTATCTTACGGTTTGCACGTAACGTTTATCTCTGTTCCACCTTGTTTAAACGTCATGGTATTCCAAATTCAAATTTTAATGTATTTCACGAATCTGGAACAATCCGGTGCAATCCGGAATTTTGTTTATGAAACATATTAAGGTCGTTTATCACGTGTGCTGGCGCTATCTTTGTTTTAATTTGAAGCGCACATATACAAAAATGACTTAGATAGACATCGGAATTGTCTTGCCGAGCGTACCAATGAATGCAGGATGAAGACAGAAATAAAAACTGTTTGTGTTACCGTTTCCGGCGGACCGCGTTCGATCCCGGCGCGAACACGTGGTGTGGTTATTACGAGGAAATAATCCAATAAAAATAGTATCTGGACGATTAAATTACGATGAGGATTCATCACCGTTTATTAATATTGAAGTGTTAAATAAACACCTTATATTCATATATTTTTTATTATGGAAGTACCATATGATTTTATTTCCTATCTGCTCGTAGACAATGTCAGTAGGGACTGACATGTCGAATTGTATTCTTGAAAAACATATGAAGCATTTCAATCCTCCATTGAATCTTGTTTAAGAATTCAATCAAAATATAAAAAAAAACAAATTTTCAACATCACTCACACAATTAATAAACTTTAAAATCATAATTATAGATGTGTATGATCTATCATCGCCCTTATAAATCCCATTGATACATACAGGTGCTAAAGAGTGAGAAAAGTTCCATACCAATAAAACTCTTAACACTTTTAATAAACCGCTAATGGTTATAGTAGTTAATATTGAAACAAGATAAATTTGAATTATATTTATAAACACCCTATATGATAGAGGCTGGTATGATCTAGACAGCTGCGTTGGTCGAGTGGTTGGAACCGCGATTACTGATCGAAAGGTCCTGGGTTAGATCCCCGGGTCGGGTATTATTGTTTTTTTTAAACTTTAAATTCCTAGTAGAGGCTCAGAGTCTGTGTTAGTGCCCAGTGTATGACAATACCCCCTGATGAAACGTGGGAGTACATTACCTCTGCCAACCAAATCAATTGTTAGCTTCTTACTTGTCAAGGGATAATCCTGTATCGTATTCTATGCCCGACCAAGTATCACGGTAACGGAAGTTTTCGATATCTGTTCTCGATTTGAATTGTTGGTGTTGGATATTTGACTTAATGTGTATCCATGGAAACCGCAACATCAGTAACGAATATGTGGAATGGCAGATTTTTTATATGAAAAGTTTTTGTATTTGTATTAAAAGATAGTTTGGGATGTTTATTTTATAATGCCGACGACAATATTTCGCTATCAATACTAGTAATACTAGTACTACGGCTACTTTACAGACAAAACAAAACTGTCTCTGTCTGTGTACCTACATGTACTTGTTCTGGTAGAAAGCTTCAAAACAACAAATAATTCTCAAAGTATTTCAGTAATATAGTTATCTGAAGAATTTTCCAATTACTGTTTGTAATTAATGATACGAGGGCACTTACCATGGAAACGGGTAAAGGGTGCGCTCCGCCGTTGGGGTAAGGGTAAGGCGCCATGAGGTAACCCATGTTGAAGCCCGCAGCCGGATGTGGATCGAATTTACCTGCAAAAATGAGATTCAATCAGATAAATATTACATGCCCTAATATGTTTAAATGTATTATTGATGATCTGTATCGTTTTGATGTACTAACATATTATTAATATTGTAATAAAAATTCAATTATGAAGAAAGTCATGTATGGAGAAGGATGTCAGGTCTGTAAGGAAAGAGATATTTGGCACTGGGTACTCTCTGCCTACACTGTAAGGGACCTGGCGTGACAATATAATAATAATCAAGTTCAATTAACATTTTGTAAGTGCTAGGACCGCAATAAATATTTATTTATTATACGGTATATAAATAAAAACAACATAAAATTGTATATAACTAGGAATTAAGCACTTATAAAAACCTAATTTGTGGGAACGCGCGTCCTGTTACGCAAGATATCAATTAACGACGAATATCGTAACTGACAATGAGGAAATAAAGACATTAAGACTTAAACACACTACACATAGAGTTCATTATCCTTAAACATAATACCGATTAAACATAATAATTGGGTTTGTGTATCAACATCCATATTCACGGAACATCACTTTGAAATTCTAGGTTTATATATATTATTTTAATCAATTCATAGTAAATATATCGAGAGAAAAAAACGATACGGTTCCACTTCTGCGCACGGACATACCTAAGATCATAATATTCCACCACGCTGTCCAACTGCAGATAGCAACTGAGACAACAATAAATTGATTTTTAGTACAGAATGTCAACACCATTTAATACTATCATACATTAATATCATCGAAATATCATATGAATATTATTGTATCGTTGTTTCCCATATTTTGTAATTGACGGCGACACTTAGAGACAAACACACTAATATTACAAGATACTGATGATTTTTAATCCAACCCTTGTACTGAGCACTAGAAATTTGAACGACGAAAAAGGTTAAGATGTTCTAATTCTGAGAGACCCTTCACACGATCACACTTCAAGCGTCGTGATGACATCAGCGAAGGACTCCATCCCTATTGGACAAGACGCGTCCCGTTGTGACCCAGTAACGTAAAGTGGTTAGCACACCAGTTCGCTGTTCCCATTAATTAAATAAAAACTGCAGTGCACTTTCATTGCATCCATTTAGAAACGTTACAATCTTTTAAATCGAAGGAAACGACTCAACCAATAAATCAGAAAGCCACTTAGGATTCAGTACAATGTTAAAGTACAGTCGGGCAAATAAAGGAATCGCAGGGGGGCGGAGCGCAGACGAGAAAATTATACCCGAAGAGGCATTTACTCGTAATTGCGCGCGACTGTACAGTGCCTATTTAATGAAATGTACGTTTGTTGAATGTTAGGATTCCGGGCTCTGTGTTCTTTAATGATATTTGTAACTGCGCTTCAATAGCTTCTTTTAATTATAATTTATAGACAATAAACAATCCAACTTATTTTTTATGTTATGCATTTTGATTCCGTTTTTACCTTTAAAGTAGTAAAGGAAAAGGTAAATTCTACTGAGTAAATAAATTTTGAACATAACGCAAGTTATCAATAATTACTACACTTTGAGTATCGTGAGGCATAAACGTCATCCTTGTCTGTATAAATAACTGTGCTATGGCCTAAAAACTGAAATGTACTATTAAAGTTACTTTAAAGACAAAAATACCGCATGCACACGCTACAGGAAAAGGAAAGTTAATCCGCATTACGGTAAAGGAGCTGAGTACACCCCAGTCCTCCCTTAATGTTAAGGGTAGAGATCCCCATCCAGTAAAATAACACTAATTGATTCGAACCGGGGAAAAATCACAACTATCGAACAGTATGACCATAAAATTACTTAACATGATTATAACAAAAATGTATGTAAGATGTTATGTCATTTTACAACGTATTGAAAAATATAATTTAGTTTTGAACCCAGTAATACAACTTTTAGCAAGTGTATTATTAGTTATTTTAATATTCAATGTACGCAGAAATGAAGTTAAATTCCAAACTTCACTATAGAACCCTTAGCAAAAAGCATTCGCGTGCAGTCGCACCATTGCACAAAAAATATCGCGAAGAAAACTTACAATATTGAGACGTGAAGAGATTTATTGCAGACAAATTTGATGTCTTCAACTGTAATATATTGACAGACCATCAGTCCTGCATACGATTTGATGCAGTTACCAATATACCGCATTGCAGTTGACAGCCGACCCGCATGTTTTTTGCTACTTCGCTAATGTAAAGACACTGTCTAACAATACTCATCGCCGAAGAACAACTGAGCGCTGGCTTTTATAATAAATCATCTTAATACAATAAATAATATCCGAGCGCAGTACATTCCCACTATCACCACACGGCCTTATTCTGATTACGATTTGATCTTTATAACACACGAGATTAAACATTGATTTGATTAATGATAAGGGACAAATATTTTGTTCATGCGTCATGTCGCGATCGCTTTCAATTTCGAAATAGTTGATTTAAATCACCTGTCAAAGTAAATTTAAATATCAATTGAGACTTCATATTTGGAATGTCATTCGAATTAAATTAATTGAACCGACATGTAAATGTTTACAGTTTTATAATTATCTTTATCATTAGCATGTTAATGCCATGAAATTGTTTTATTTACAAAGCGATTGATATCCTGTATTTATTTTGTAATTAGAAAAAACTCTTAACCCAGCGTTTGTTTTATGTACATCGAAAATAGATTTAAGTTCTATCACAAATGGGCGATAACATCTATATGGGACTGGGCTGTAAATGTAAACCTGTAAGTATTAGTTAGTTCAGTCAATGTAATTTATTTATTAATATAATTTCTAGTTCATGTTAATTGGTAATAGGACTGCAGATATAGTATCTACACTATTGGAAATTGGGTGACGCGTTTCCACACCTGTGCACTGAACTGATCATTTATTGTATACATGCACGTATTTATATAGTATAGACAACCCGGCTTAACGTGAATTATTCTTCTATTAGACCGGTTCGTAGATAAAGAATTTTAAATTCATGTCATCCCGGAACCTATGCATTGTATATTTAATATTTACTTGTGTTGTTTGCATAGTAAAAATATTACAATAAAACAAAAAAATTTCATTATTTAAGTATAACATATCACATAACTTAACTTCCTGTAATCCAATGCACGTAAAGAAGACAGTTAACTCGTTTTATCATCGTTTAATGTGTAGTAAGATCGAAGCGACATTCCAGAATAGTTGAGCCCACGCCTTTTCAATTTGTCGGCAATTTGGACGGAGCGTGGAATTATTCTGATGACTGCCCGCGACTGTACTAATGGCGTCTACACTTTGTTTTTGACGTTATTAAAGAAGATTGCTTGACACTGATAGAATTATCCGAGCGAGTACACTTGTGTAGGGATTGCTGTTAATTCCGTCAGAAAGAAAACAAAAGCAAGAAAGAAAGTAAAATAGTTTCTTCACGGTAATTACAGCATGTAACTAAAACGGATAACTAAATAAAATGTTACTGGGACTTCCAAGAAATTGCATTATTTTTATATCATCAAGGTCGCGCTTTATGTGTGTTAAATTAATATATTATAAACGGGAACCTTTGAAGGCTTTTTATAGCTAAAAACAACATTTTACGGTTTCCGAAAAGTTTGTGTAACATTATAAAAGGCAATTTAAATCGCCCAGCTCGAAACTTATTGAAAATATATGTATTAATTTTATGGAGGTCCGTCTCAAAATTAATTGTATCAAGTATGTTCGTACACGTACTAAACATATGGTAACACAACGGAGGTATTGATAGGTTGTATTGTATGTATAATTTCTATTAGTGACTCGAAGTCTGGATTTGTGCCCGGTGTATGGCAATAGACTTGAATAGACTCATCACCTATTCCATATTGGGACGTAGAGGTAACTGGTGAAACGTGGGAGTGTACTACACTCTTCTGCCTACCTCTCCTGGGATTACAGGCGTGATGTTACGTGTTACGTATTTTTATGTATCATGTTCTACAATCCCAAAAAAATGTATATTGACCATCGAATAATTCATAGCTCTCGTAAAATATTTCTCCCATGACTGGTTGGCTTAATAAAATCTATACTAGTCGGAATTCTGGGAACCGTCCGCGGTGGGTCCAAGCCTAAACAAATATTGACGGATACCGGCCATGTATTAACGATGGGAGCACACAAATTTTGTGTATGAAGCGTGCAATACACCATGTATGACGATTATGGATGCTACCGGTGCATAAACATATTTTCTACACTCAAACCCAACCCTATTGGATGGAAGTGAATGCGCTGCCCAGTGGCGCACTTTCTAGAATATTCGAATACGAATAACCTCTTTGGAAGGAACATTACGACAACTGACCCCTAATGACATGGTATCTTTAGTAAAACAACCTTTTTTAAAGTGTAACTATTGCCACATGGCATTTGCAGCTATAGGCCGTAAAGCATATTTGTCTTTAAAATGGTGTAGTTAATTGGTAGACATAACGAGAATGAGGTATTTTAACTTAGTTCTGAGAGTAGTAATGTCAGCCAAAATAAAGTTGCTCGAAACAGACAGTTTTTCTTAGTATCATACAAATAAATATATTTTTTGTCTCTTTTTAATATTATACCAGTAAAACTTGTTCATGGTTAGCTTTTCTCGAATTCCTAACCGCAACCGAGAATGCTATTAACAATACTCAAATGTTACTTAGCCTCGGAAAACTCTTCTATTTTATTCCATCAGTTATTACTTTCAATTTATCTAGTAATTAATAAAATGCACATACACAAACAAGTCAGGAGAAAAGAAAAATATTCCTTTTTCAAAATGAATCATTTATGCAGATGTTTTATAAATTCCAGCGAGGAAGAAATACGGAGATCGTTTGCTACAAATTGACGAAGCAATCCGTTTTCTACGGATCGTATTTAAAGATAACACACATATTTCAACGTAATAAAAACTAATGCGGCAAATAAACATATAACCCAATATAAGTAATATGTAGTTAGTAATAAAATTGAAAAAAAGTAAACATTAAGCCGCACGTATTGAGTACGAAAGAGCTGACCACAATAACTCATATGAATTATTCGTTCGCATACCAAAACTGTGCTCATTCTTTTGTGATTTATAAAATAAATAATATCATGCCTGTATTTTCCCGAAGAGGTAGGCAGAAGAGCTTACTACACTACCACGATTCACCTGTGATGTTATACATACGTCCCACCATGGAATAGGGAATGACCCTATTGTCAAACACCGAGGACAAATCCAGACTCCGAGCTACTACTAGACATTTCAAGTTAGAAAAATCCAATAGTGCCCGATCCGGGGATCGAGCCCGGGACCTCTAGATCAGCAGTCGCACTTGCAATCAACCCCTCGACCAACGAGGCAGTCAATTTGCATTGATTTTTTAAGGTAGGGGCTAAAAATGTGATCAACTCTTATTAGGGAATGAAAGAGTAATAATGCACTAATGAAAGCAATATTGGCATTATTGATAAAAAAATTAAACGTGAAAAGCAAAATTTAATAATAAATATCGCTGGTTTTAAAAGATAAAGACGACATCGCGAGGAAACTAGTACATCTTAAAGTTATCCGAAATGTTCTTTAAGATTACATTGGTTTAAATAAAGCGGAAGTTGGAACGTTGAATGTTTTAACGTGTCTCCATGTCACTCCTTGTACACCCAACACTACATAGCTAAAACTATGAAACACAACGACGCTAGAATGTTCAGTAGTATCTACCGCTAACCAGCAATGTACAATGCGATAAATATTTATGGACACCCTACACGCATTTAATTTATCTCAATATTTCTACCTACATACCTACACTCCTCTGCCTACCTCTTCGGGGATTAAAGGCGTGATGTTACGTTCAATATTCCTAAACATAAGTGTGAACTAAAAAAACCGTAAATATTTTAATACCTTGTCAAGTTTTAATGGCTCGAAAGTGTCGAATAACTTCTCGACTGCAGTCCGTTGAGGTAGGCATTTATAAAAACCGAACTACCTGGGCGACCAGGTCACGTGTCCGGGTCGGAAACGACTCAGTTATTACCAAATTTGCGGTCACTCCATATTATTAGGCGTTATATCATGTTCTTACAAGCTTGTTGGTTTTTTGGAAAAAAAATATTTTTATCAGTCGTTAAGGTCTGCAAATACAATAATTCAACAGAATGAAATTTATTGTTGTTATATATGAGTCACATTCTCAAAATTGCACTCAACTTAAGATAATATGAAAATAAATCGCATTTTTATGGTTATGTTATTCAAATAACATTGCATTCAATGAGGGTCATTAAAAAAATCTTGCATCTAAATTAAAAATTGTATATTCCACGTTTCCAATTAAAATGAAAATGCGTAATCTCAGATTTTTTTAACTATCATCAATTTTGGTCCTTCGAGCCGGACGCGTACCTGATTTTAAGTGGGAAGTTACATCAGATAATATTCAAAGAACTTTTCTTAATTAAAACAAAAAAACTTATAGTTTTTTACTACTGGAATGATTGATGAGTGGTCCAAGCTCGATAGCTAAATGGACTTAGTCATAATCTTTATGGATAATCTGTGTTAGGAGGTTAAACTATTGCAACAAATCGTTTTATGACGAATTAAAAAACAACCCAATTATTCGTAATATATATTACGCTGTGCTCTCTGCTACATCTTTGAGAGATATTTACTTGTTAATGTAAAAGCCTACAATATTTTTCTCCGATCTTTCTATTCTTTGAAGCATCTTCAATGCAACTATAACTTTATACTCACTCCACGTGACAAAATTTGCTGGGTAAGAAAATCTTTAACGGGATATATTTTTAATATTACATTTTCCACACGTCTCCTTTGACTTGGAACAGCCATCAGCTCGGCGTAAAAAGCTCGTTAATCTAACGACAGGCCTCTAATTGTAAGCGCATATCAACTTCCAATTAGAACTTGGTAATGACAAAACATGCACCAGAACAGGTAGCCAAGGAGTCGCAAATTATGGCCTCTGTGGAAAAAAGAATAAGGATACGCAATAATGCCAATCGGGTAGGGTTAGCATTTAGATCGCTTCATATAAATAATGAACTCTACGTTAAATCTCTACTATAAAGAAAGTATTTGTTTCGACAATGTGTTTAAGTGATATAAGTTCTGTAATGGTATGTTAAACTAAAAAAAGTAAAATCACGCCTGTAATCCCCGAAGAGGTAGGCAGAGGAGTGTAGCACACTTCCACGTTTCACCAGTTACGTTTACGTCCCATCATGGAATAGGGGGTGGGCCTATTATACTAAATTAGCCTTAAAGCTAAAAGTTGAATCTAATATCTAACGGCATTTTCCTCCGGTCAATTCTGGATCCAAGGTAAACGTTTGTTGCTGGTGTGAAATTGATATACTAAAGTGAGAAATTAATAAATTGACTATATTCAATCATTTTACTATTGTTTCCAAGACGTCCGTGTTATTAAATCAGCACAATGTTGCATAGTCGCACATTTCTGGAACGATAAAACGATTGATGAGATTAAGATGAGATGTTTACGCGGGATGCAAATTTTATTGATATTGTCGTGAGGTTCCAATTTAATCGTCTCCCCGAGATTCCTAAAGCCATTGTGATTGGAACAGATATTACTAATAACTTTTTATAATCCGATCAGATTAGGTGCAATCCATTAGTATTACACTCCCGGGCACCGGTTTTTCTCCGGAAATAGAACAGGTAAACACTATTCCGATGGAGTTTGGCATGGGTCGACATGCTTAGGATAACTCGTCTGGAGGAAGTTTTTAAGCCGCCTTGAGGTCGCCCTACGGTTTTAACGATTACTGGTGGCTAAAGATAACAAGTGAAATCAATTGATTAACGTGCCATCCGAATTGTAAAACTGCTTGTGGAAATGTACCGTTATTGGGTCACCTGTTGAAGAACATCCAAATTACTTATTACAAGATTTCTTTGCAGAAGCATGGATGTAAAAATCACAGATGATTCTAGAGTAAAATAATACTGTACATTGACAAATTGACAAAAAAGTGTGTGTTTTAGTACCGTGTAAATTATTAGAAGCACTTGAGAAAACACAGTTATTTTGAAATCATAGACCTTAAATTTTATTAATATGTATTGATTTCTTCTGAAAAATTTGAATGTAGGAATCATAGATGATTCCTGAATAAAATAATACTCTACATCTGCAAATGGTGACGTTGTGTCTGTTCTTCATATTGTTATAACAGGATATCTTCGGAAAAGTATGAGTTATTGAATCAAAGAGTATTCTACGATAAAATACTACTGTATATTATCTAGAAATGGCAAAGACGCAGTGAGTTTCAGCTCGAATTCGAGTCGCTCTCAATGCCTATTGGATTGCATTAGCACTAAACGTAAAAAATGTTATCGTACAAAGAGAAAAAAGTTACAGATTACCAATATAAGGACAAGTAAAAGAAATTCACTTTAAATGAAATGTAACTAAAAAGTGATGAAGCCACACTGCATAGTGAGATGGATAAGAAAAGCACTTTAAAACCATTCTATGTGCACATCGATGATAAATCTACTTAATTACACTGTCTTCGTTACTTCAACGAACAATTGGTCCTTAGAAATCCTTGGCGCGAGTCGTCAGAGTTTGTTTCAATTAAAACAAGAGTCCACTTCAAAACAACTCTCATTCGGTTACAAGAAGTTCTATATCAAATACAAATT
Organism: Apyrrothrix aesculapus; assembly: GCA_018245815.1. NCBI lineage: Eukaryota > Metazoa > Arthropoda > Insecta > Lepidoptera > Hesperiidae > Apyrrothrix > Apyrrothrix aesculapus. The sequence goes on along the minus strand of DWEH01000103.1, from coordinate 3,190 downwards.
TAAATGATGTTCATTTGTTTATGTAATTTAGTGCAATATGCATGCATATACGTGTTCAGATTACTAAAATTATTATGGTATCGCCCCTCCAGGTCCCTTACGGGGTAGGCAGAGAGCCCCTAATGCCTAATACCTCTTTACTTACAGGCCTGACGTGCTTCTACATTAATCACTCTCATATATATTCATCACTATTACATATATAGATACATCTATATACGAATACATATAAGTATATACATAAATGTATTACGTACATACCGGAAGCGTTCCAGCACGTTTCCAGTCGAAAATTAAAAATAATCGTGTGAAGTAATTCGTGTTTAAAGAGTCTTCTAACACGTGTGCTATGTACGTTGTCTTCATTCTATCCCGTCAATATATTCCACGTGGATAGGTGGGCGATTTTAAAAATAAATTGTTGTACAATAGATTATTCGGTTATGAACACATGCTAAAATATTTCGTATTTTTACGGCGTAAGCTTACCATACATCAATTGTAATGTTCGTTGTAAGTATGACGTCACACGCGTCACAGTGGATTTTTATAGGGTAGTTTATAGTCAGCAACCATAACCAAACATTTAAAACGTGCGGTGATTAAGACCACACTACCACACGCCTACGATCGTTATAAATATACACATATTAATATAAATGGCAATAGACTTATAGAATAATATTGGCAATAGACTCACCACCTATTCCCTATTGGGACGTAAACGTAACTGGTGAAACGGGAGTGTACTACATTCCTCAGCCTACCTCTTCGGGGATTACAGGCGTGATGTTACGTATATAATATAAGAAATCAACGATCATCGAATATACTCATAATTGTATAACTACATATTTATGTTTTTACAATATTTCAAATTGATATAAATACTACTAAAGAGGTAGGCAGAGGAGTGTAGTACACTCCCACGTTTCACCAGTGAAAAGTGGGAGTTTCATGGATTGAAATGAACAGTTATACAGAATACCTGTTTAACACAACTATCTTATTTGTAACATTAATGAATTTGTTTTATCGAGTATCGGAAAAACAATAAATAAGACTATCCATTCAATCCTAAGAATATATATTGTTTTAATCTCTTACCACGAAATCATTTTGCCGATGACAAAATGATGGCTGAAAGGCCAGCTGGCCAAATGTTTTAAGAGTTATTGATCAACATCGGATAGTTACTTTAAATTGCCAAAATCCACCGACTATTGCATCAGTATTGTTAGAAACAAGATAGAAACCCAAAATATATGCCTACCTCATAAGAGCCCTAGCGTGACGATAACAATAATAATAATGGTAATAATAATAGTAAATAATAACTATTTCCGTGTAATATTCATAGAGTCCATGACACTATACACATTTCAGATTCGAAGATGATAATGTTCTTATCAAACATTTGTGAATACAGATATATGTATTTGTAATATTCATACTTATATGCCAACCTAATATAATACACACCATAATTCAATGGTCCTCTGTGTACCCCTTCGGGGTAACACAGGCGTTCTGTAATATTACGTTAACATAAAGCTCATGTATGTTTAGAAAAATATAGCAAAATGTATTGGTAACTACCAGTTCGTATTGCTCGGGCTATATTTTTAGTAATATACAGGTGCTAGGGATTGTCTTCTCGTATTCCGTTACGGTATTTACAGTACAGTGACGACCAACCTAACTGACAAGGATTGGTTTCGTTGCCAGAGAGTATCCGTGTGACAAGCGAATCTATTTAGCTATCCAGTATTCGATATAACCCTCTTTAGCGTTCAATCTCCTCTGACAGAATGTAAATCCAGTGCTGTGGAACTAATATTTTTGGTGTGTAGGTTTGGTGGAAATGGCGTATAACTATCCGCGAAGTTCTACTGAGCTTTAAATTGTAGCTGGGGATATATAAATCATTGTTGCTGTCAAAAGCTGCTGCACCTAACATAGGAAGCGAAGATTGACTCCAACGAAATGAGTTGAGGAAATTTTAATAGGGGAATATAGAATTTTTTAAATTCTGATTTTTTTGTCTTTTTCGAATTTGAAGTCCGGTTTTTTTTTTAAATTCTGCCCTTGGTATTTTTCCTTCTAAATTTTTCCCGTAACACAAAAATTAGAGTACCTCATAGAGTGGAGCGTAAAAAATAAGACTAGATTTAACGGAGTTAGTAAAATTTGGACCACTGAAATATATTTGCATGAACTGAAATATGTCGCACAAAAAAGGACCAAGCTTCAATTCCCGAAGGCCTCTCTTTCACCGCACCCGCTTAAATGCGTTAGAATACTAACACAGTCCGCAACATCGTTTGGTTATCATTTTGATAATCTTATTTGTTTTTATTTATGTAATTTCTGTTTTATTTGTTTATTTCGACAGTAGCTGGTGCATGAAATAACTTATTGTTTAATTAATATTCAAAGCCGTTATTCTGAACAGGAGACAACATTTCCGTAAGCCGTTTCAAATTACTTATTAAAAGTTCAGATTTTGGCATAATGTTCCTCTTTGGGTGAAATTGGCGACTGTTCGTGTATTTATTGGGATGTTTTTATGTATATATAACTTGTCAATCAGTACAAAAAAATCAATCATAACTTGGGTTGGATTTCTGTAACGAACTTTCACTCCGATTGTCAAAATGTTCGGGTGAATACAGTTCGTTATTTCCAATATTTTCGAGAGATTGGTTTCAAGCTGAAGTACTGAAGAAATGTTTTATTTATAGACATTCGATTTCTTCTTTCAGAATAACATATGTCATTTTTTCACTGCCTGTGATAATTGTACTGAAACCAAGGGCAAATAAAACAGTGAACCTGTTCAAATATTTTACTACAAGATGCGCGTATGTATGAAGAGAGTGGTGAATATAGAAGAAGCGCGGCAGGTCTGTAAGGATAGAGATATTTGGAACTCGGTGATCCCTACCTACCCCGTGAGGGACCTGGCGTGAAGATATGTATGTATGTATTCTTCGAAACGATTTAGTTTCCACAGATTTCAAACTTTCTAATACTTATCATAAGGTTTCCCTTTCATTTGCCTTCCCAACAACAATGATTGTAATTTATTGCTCTTTTTTGTGTTCGTTTCCTTCTGCCTGCCTCGTTGGTCGTGTTGGTTGCAAGCGCGGCTGCCGATCGAGAGGTTCTGGGTTCATATCCCGGGTCG
>DWEH01000102.1:0-14884 GCA_018245815.1 Apyrrothrix aesculapus | reverse complement strand
AATTTACATTTGCGTAAATTAACGTGAATTATTAAAATAAAGCGTACCGTTCATTGAGTTCCGTCAAGCGAGCGATTATGCTGAAAACAACCAATAAATTCTAAGGAATTATATTAATGTATACGAGTGACTCGTGGCAGAGTATTGAGCGCGGGGACATGACGTAAGTACAAAGGGTGCAGGCGTCCGAGTTGTCAAACGAGAAGTTTTTATCTGGCGGCCTGTCGTCGCCGTTGAATAGAAATGAGCTTTGAATAATGCATGCGCGTCGCACCCCGCACTCCGTTTCTGACGAAACTGATTTGCTGCGACCGATGTTACCATAATGCGACCGACAACAGGTTCCGTGCTATACCGTTGTAAACAAACACTTTGAACCGTATTAATAGTTAAACGAGCTATGATGGGTATTGCCCGCGCTCGCATTGAAAACTGCTAGCAAATAAACATCTTACATGCACTTAAATTTACGTGAAACCCCGAGGTACTGACGTACTGATATGATAGTATTATAATTAATAAATATTAAACTTCCTTTACGTTGAAAAAATACAAGAGTACGCGTGCGTGCGTGCGTTGAAACGATCGTGAGTCGGTATCGAGATTTTTGAATAAGTATATTATATTTAAATTAAAATCATGTTGACAATTTAATGACGATTTTAAAAGACCTACGACTATTTATAAGAATATTATAGATGATGAGTTTTATTTTTCATTTCCAGACCCTTTTTCGCTCCACTGTTAGATACAGGTTTCCTTTCAGAATGAGAAGGTTAAGGCCATAGTCTACCACGCTGACCAAGTGCAGGTTGGCAGACTTCACACGCCTTAGAAAACATTTTTTTTCTGAACTCTAAGGTGTGCAGGTTTCCTAATGATGTTTTCCTTTACCGTTATAGCAAGTGACCTTAAAACGCACATTTTGTAAAGAGGAGCGCGCCAGGATTTGAACCCGGGCCTCCGGAGTGAAAGGCTGAATTTTTAACCTCTAGGCTATCACTGCTTATAGATGATGAGTGTACTTTATGAAAAAGAAGATAACATCATCATCATCAACCTGTCTCAACCCACTGCTGGACACGTGGGTTGAGACAGACCACCAATAATATCAATACATTTCTTAAACTCAACGCTGGAGGTTTAAGACGAATTCTGTATAGACGTGAGAAAAGTAGATGTTCTAAAATAACTATTGTAACAGACAGTACAGTATTTAAATTAGTGCACTGCATTTAAAAGAAGCATACCAAAATTAAAGTTATATTATCAGTTCATGTCTTCAAAAATGTTACAAATGTAAGAACAGAATATGATAGACAATAAAGCAATATTCTTCGCATCGAAAATACCGAACGACTGCAACAAGAGAAGTCTAAAATTCACGTGAGGTAGCTACTGAAGTATTCTAAATCCGATACTCCGATAGTAATGAAATCTCTGCGGAATTTCCTGCGATCCTCACGCCAGGTTTCTTAGGAAGTGGGCAGTGAGCACCGAGTGCTAAATATCTTTATCCTCACCGACTCGACGGACTTGTTCTACATTCATTGTTCTCTTCATACACTCTTCGTTTCTTCTTTAGTCCTCTTCGGAACTTTATTCCATTAAATCTTCATTGCAAAGGTGCAAAATGTGGTTAATCTATACGAACACAGTGATACAATTCAACTACAACAGACTACATTACACGTTTCTTAGTCTCATTCTTATACTTAGTCGTGTTATAATGTACCAAAAAAAGTTTTTTTAAATATCATAATTACACACCAATTCATTATTATTCAAAGATACTTAAACATTAGTAATTATTTATCAAAAATTTAAGAGATATAAAGGAAAATTATAAAACAAACGGTAAACTGATTTTTCTTCAAAATATCGCCCTTTACTTGGATGACTTTTTGGAGCAATCAAATATATTCTATACCACTATATGAATATTCAAGTTCTGCCTGTACGTTGAATTTTTTTTGTCATTTGTGATAATTATTCTTTTTATTATTCACTGACCCCAATTCTATTATTATAAAATTTTTGTCAGTCTTTCTGCATTTCTTACGGATAATACGTACGAAATTTACGTATCCCTACGGATACGTACGGTATGCAGATATCCATGCGTCCTTTTATTACTCATAAGGCTTGACCTATTTTTATGAAAATTTGTTTAAAGAAAGAATATGTGATGGTGAAAGTGATATGATGGTGGCAATATATGATATCGGTAAACCTTATGGTAATCATAACAAAGAGATATCACAAGTCATTATTTTTGTATCTCTTCGGTATCGGCAGCCATATTTATATCTTTCATATAGTTTTGTGTGCGAATGCTATTACGCTTTTTTATATTACATAGACATACACCAAGAATCAACTCCTAAAATTCGATCTTCACGGAAATTAAAATCATTTTTTTTATAACTATAAGTCTCTATAACTTAAAATCTAAATAGATATCTCAAGTATTGGTTAAAACGTAATAAATTAATTTTGTACAAAAGTTATATACTCGTATTTATAAATTTCCAATTACAGATGCCGACGACACACAGAGCCGATGACTGTTAGTATACTCGTATATAAAAAACGTAACGCCTGTAATCCTCAAAGAGGTAGGCCTCTGTCCACACTCCTTTGAGTGTAATACACTCCCACATTTCACCAGTTACGTTTACATCCCACCACGGAATAGGCGGAGAGCCTATTGCCATACACCTGCACAATTAGTTAGTATATATATGTATACCTAGTAATACCGTAGTATTCAACAAGAGCATCACACATATCAGTTTCTAATAAACAGCTTTTGACAGCCATATAGAAAAAATAATTATTTAAAACACCTTTTTATTTTCTACCTGTGCCAATATCGTATCTGAAGGTCCGGCTAGTTAAACCGACGTCACGGTGAATTATGAAGTTTCGTAGATATACCTACTAAAGATGTATCGATTAGTACTGTCTTAAAAGCTTATGCAAATGTATTATTGCACCGTGTGTATGAGGAAAAATCTATTGAAATTCAAGATAACTTATTTTTATTATTTCTGCCCATCCCATAATCGGATTGATAAACGGAGCAAATCGGTGCTTATCTTTCACATAATGTACTTATAGAGCGTGGAAATATACTAAATATTTTTTACAACGCCAATTGTAGATGAAAACCCGTGGATGTATGTATGTGTAAGGTGTACAGTGTTCTTAAGGCAACACGTGGCGAGATTACAAGTGTGTAACGGTCCATTAACTGGCTGCAATCAAAGTGGGAATGAAACGCGCCACTGCCGCAAGCCGAGTTCTATTTTAATTTGCCTACGAGACGCCATATTTTGAGTTAAAGTCACTGTGTAGTTGGTATTAGTGTTTTACAATAGAAAAATAAAAGCAATTTGTTTTCATATAGTAACAAAACGAATATAATTTACTTGACGTTGATTATAATTATCTAGTTTGATATTGAAAATATTATACGTGGGTGTACCAAGAAGTACGAGCAGTGACGCTTCACAACCTTGTTCTGAATACAGAATTTTAACACCTACAATATACTTATAATGAATTTATGGTACTTATAGATGTAGTTTTTGAGCTGCTTCTAAAAATGTTTGCCACGGATGACGGCGCTAAATCGTCACGAAACTGTAGCAGTGACGCTCACGTGATATACAGGTACCATGTGGCGTCTCATGACCACAAGCGAGGAGCGACTTTGGATCATTTGTAGTCAGTATACCATCTGAACGTCTACAATACGTACGTATATATCTCGCTCCTGGCGCAAATTTTGTAAAGCGCGAGAACTTTATTGAACGTATTTGAATATTATATAGGGCGAACATATATTTCAGCATTAACGTGTCGTCAGAGCGAGGAGAAGGGATGCATCACAATGGCACATGGTGGCGTGAAAGCTCGGTCGTGTGCGCCCGCGCGGCTTTAGTGCGACGAGCACAAACTGCGTGCGCGCGTTTCGACATCCAGCCGGGTCCCGGCACCGCGGCAGACAGTTCTACATGTTAATCCAAACTAAAGGTCACCAAGTTAAATATCACAAAAGGTTAGATGGCGCACTGTGGAGCAGAATGTCACAACAAATGTATACACAACACAAACAAAAATACAACTATAACAGCAGGTTGGCATATCGATAAGAAATATATTATATTTCCTGAATAGTGCAGATCCAAAGATGATAATAAGGTTGATTATTACTTCTTATCGTGCCATTTTGTATATGGAAAGACTTTCGATGGACGCATATTACGGTTTAGTTGTTTTTAACATACTGATGAACAGCAAAAAATTTGAAACATTATATAAAAAAGACCAAAGCGTCATTAAAAATCTACTAGGCACTTCGCAGACACCTTTAAACATTTCATTTAGCTAAATAATATAAGACACAATCGTAACAAAGCGCCGACAGTCTATATACACATTGATCACGATCGAGATTTCAAGGCAATACCAAGTAACAGGAAGGTAAAAATAAAATGGCAATAATCACAACTCGAAATAACATTTCACGTGTTATAGTACTTTATCGGCAACTTATTTAAATTATATCGCTCATTAAGAATGTAAATAAATTTCCAACAGAAATCTAAGTACCTATAATGAATTAACTATATTCAACTTTCATGAGAGACATAGTTATATTGAAATAGGTATACTCAAATACAAAATTCTCAAATTGTGGCTTTTTGTAACGTAACACTCAATTCATAATTTGCGCGTTCAACATTAGTTATGCTGAAGTTTAACTGTAATAAATCGCTTATCTAAATACCGTAATGCCTTAGTGGTTGTTTAGAGCAAAAATAAGTAACAACTTATTTGTTAGAAAAGGTAGCCAGCCAGCAGTGTTTCAAATTGAACAATAGACTTTTTGAAATAACAATACAGCAACAACCGATAAAAGCGGTATTCGAAATTAAAAGAACTGTAAATACTCACAAAATGATTCATTAATATAGTGGCGCCAGATAAGAATAGAAAGAATACAGAGACGAGAATAAGGCGCTTCATAACACAAAGATTAAACAAATAAAAAAAAATCTCTTTACGTAAGGCAACGTTGAAAGGATCTGTTTTTGACATGGACCCTTCGTATTCTAAAGGCATGGACTTAATATCTGCTCAAGATATATGGGAAATAACAATGAAGTCTTAATGAGCGCCTGTTTTCGATTTTACGAAGATGGTTTTAGTACGAGTGCAGTAGTTTTTATAGGACCTTGCTATTGTTCCATTGCATCTCTAGCGGCCATTTGTCTTACAATGTAGTCCGTGATTCGTAGAAAAGTAAACATCGCAATCGTGAATGGATTACAAGTGAGTTATTAGACGTGTCAGAAGCTTTCCTAGACATAAGCGCAAAAGAAAAAGTTATTTAGTGCAGATAGAGAAGCGGACATAATAAGCTCGGCCCACGCGCCGGTGAGTCATGCGCAGCGCCCTCCCGCCACCGTAACGCAACGAGAACAGCAAAAACATTACCTACTTTTGAATAAGTTCCCTTTCTCTTTCTACACCTCCGAGTGCTGCACTCCGAACGCCGGAGCCATTCATTACATCAATAATACGAACGAAACATAAAAAGTATCGCTGATGACTTATCGTGTGAATGTATTAACACGTATACGTAAATTTGTGAAGACCATTCTAACGTGATGCAGTTCGAATATGTAAAGGATTTAAATAAAGAACAAAATGCTCGACATTTTTACGCATTTATGCAGTACGAAGTTTTAAATAACACTCGATCCTGAAGCCAAAATGTTTATGTTTACACGAGAGCCCGCCAAACGACACGGCGTTTAAAGAGCTGTAAATTCATGATGACAAATACAAGTGTTTTCACTCGAGATGCGCTTTTGCAAGAATCGAAAGAATAATACATAACAATTATGATGTCATATGCTTCATTGGACTGAACGATTTAAATTACCGGTACATAAGTAATGATTTTCACAGACACAAGTATATTATTCTAAATACACGAAGTAACAACTTTTTTTTTTAAATTACTGATGCCGAAAGGAGACCTTGCGTAAGTGGTAATATTGCATATGAACTAATTATATATACATAAGTAATAAAAGTTCCGTAACACAATCTACAAAATTTGTTTACTTATTAATTTGGACATTAATATATTGTCGCGTTATACCTACTTATTGCATTGCAATCAAGGCGTGACAGAGTTGAACGAGTGACCATGAAGTGCGTAAAGCGGCCAGCCGCGCCGGCGTGATACGTAAAAACGGTGACTCACGGAGCGAGAGAGAAAATATCCGGAGCAGAGGGTTAGATAAGGACACGTGAGGCAATAAAACCGGTTTGAAATTTCGAGTTTCAATCCGATATGCTCCTGTCTGTGCCAAGTCAACTTCGCTTGAGTAGAGTTGTTCCATTGCCGTTCACAAACATAAGGAAGAAGTGGATCATTGTTTTATACTCTCATTTTACTTAAAGTATTTATATAAATGATATTGACATAGCGGTAAATCCATCGATCTGTATGTAACATTTTCAAGTTAACATCGCTTAAGCAATTTTATTGATATTTGATGAGGTCATAGACTACGTAGAATACTTTTAAAAAATTAACCGAAATGAATGAACTAAATGAGCATTCTATGCGTGTTATCTGGGGTTTCCAGGGAAATGAAACAGAGGGTCACGATTATGCTAAAATACATTTTTCATGAATTTAACATTAAGACTAGAATTGCTTTGAATTAGTAGACAATAATATATCTCTTAATGACATTTCGCTACTATATACAGAATTACCCACTAAACTCTCTTTATCACAATACGGTCTGTGCCGTGATGATGTCAGCCCCACATTGGTTTTCTTATCTTGTCGTAGATAATACACAAGTCAGAAATGTTTTGTAACATCGTCGAATGTTATGATGCGATGGTCTCGAGGACGTGTGTTCGCTATTAATATGATCTTTATTATGGTATAAAAATGGATGCGTGTTAAAATAAAAAAAGTTCAGTAAATAATAAGTGTCAAATACACTACTACAGTCAATACACGAGTAGCGTTGAACTGCACTGAACGCAACCAACTTGTTGTAAGTTGGTTGCGTGCCGAGATTATCAAGCAAGCAATGATCGCTGAAGAAAGTTTGAACAAAATTACAGGAATTTTCCGACTCGGTGGAAATGATCGCGACTCGGTGAATCATTACGGTTTTTTTATAACGCGCGCCCGCAGAGAAAACGTGTACACATCACACGAAACTCTACGCAGAAGAAGGAAATTAAATTCCCATTTTGAATATCACACTCCACTAGAGTCGAGTCAATAAAAAGTTGAGCAAAAATTGTGCCGAGAGTAAAACAACTAATACAACGATGGTACAAATTATAAGCTAATACATTGCAACGTAACATTTGTTGTGACGATACGTTTTAACTATTGACGTACGTACAAAATGAATGACGTCACGTCTAACGTGCTGTTGAAGTGGGCAGCAGGAAAAGATGAAATCTGAATATCGTAACGTGTATTATTTGATCGTCATGCGTGATTAATTTTCATGCACGCATCAAATCGTTCTTGTTTCCTCGCATACATATTTGTAAATATCATAGTATTTAGTCGAACAAATCAAGAAATCATAAATATTTCACGATATTCAGGGACTAACAAAGTTACCAAAATTAACAACGTAAAATTATGTAAAAGATATTTAAAAAAAATTACATTCAACCAGTAAATTAACTAGTTTTACATACAGGTATTACGAGAAATAAACTAACATCAAATTACTAATACCATAGCGTATATCTAAATGTATTAATTGTAAGTCAAAATAATGGTTTTACGCATCGACATTACATATTAAATCTTGTCTAACAAAGAACGTTTAATCATCAATTATTATATTTCACCAATTTCATGAAAATATAACAGCTTTGGACAGAAAACGTAAAATCTAAGAGAGTTACTCGTGTGTGGCTGTCGTCCCTTATACCGCTGCGAACTACGACGCGAGGGGAAAGAGGAGTTCGTGCCTCGAGGGTTTCCTCTTTACCCGGGCAGTCTCGGGGGTCGACTGCCCCGGTGACGTCACCCCGCCTGGTGGTGTCGGAGCCTATGGTCGTCACTCGTCGGCTCTTGCTTATAGCCTCAGTCCTCCAGTGGATCGTAGGGACTATGTAGTTACTCTGTAGTGTAATTACACTGACCGAGTAATATTTTGTAAGCTGCGATATTGTTAGGTTTCTCGGCTAAATGTTAAAAAAAGAATGAAGAAGTGTCCAATACTTTAATTTTTAGAAGAATATATAGTTCTTTATAGATAGAGACGCTTAGGTAAACGTAAAACGTATATAGACGTATTGGTCGCATCCCATGTATACATAGAAGTACTTAAAATATGAATAATACGTGTGGAGAATTCAAAAGATTATAGACGAATAAAACCATATCCATAATAATGATATTAAAACAAAGTATTGTCGACTTCGTTTTGACGACCAAGAAATCGTCCAGTTTCAATCAATAAATTTTAAATACATGTGAAAATAAATACACATACTATTGTAGATATTATAACGCTTAAAGACAAAAGGCATATTTTATCACGGGCCTACAATCGTAAAACTACTGTTGCGACAGCGCGACCGGTCGGACGGGTTCGAGTGCCGAAACGGCGCCAATCATAGCGTTAACGCCGACCCACTGCTCTGATCGTAGTATCACAGATCGTCTTATTACAATATTTTCTCCCCTTTTCTGTTTTTTAATGTTGTTATTACTTCTGAATGAACATTGCGATATGATTATTTCGAACTAAAACTTTCACCACAAACACCGAAGATTTCAACAGCAGTGTTATTACACATCTATGAACAGCAATAATTAAAAATTTACAAAATCATTGGGAGTGTACTACACTCCTCTGCCTACCTCTTCGGGGATTACAGGCGTGATGTTATGTTAAAAATTAAAATTTTTATTTTCCAATCAATTTACATGGCAATAGTTGAACACCGGTACCCATTATAAGATTTAATTTGTGTTATGGGTACTGGCGCTCTCACAGTTGTACTTATAATTGTATGACGACGGGTTTCTTAATTTATATTTATTTATTTTATGTGACACTTGTGTGTGTGTGTCTGTGTGTGCGTGTGTGTGCGTGTGTGTATGTATGTGTGCGTGTGTGCGAGCGTGCGTGCGTGTGTGTGTGCGTGCGTGCGTGTGAGTGTGTGTGTGCGTGCGTGTGTGTGTGTGTGTGTTAGACAAACGACCATTTGATCAGGCTCTCCGTTTCTTCATATTTTTTTGTTTGTAACCACTTATAGACTTAATTTGCATTGTTGTTTAGTTAGCAGGCAAATATTGCAATACTTATTGATTTTGTTGTATAAGTAATCTCCGAGAACATTAAAGTTATGTTTGGAGAGAGCTATCCTAGCACATGAAGTTGGACATACAGCATAGAAACGCCGTTTTTTTGTCACATTAGTATTAAATTGTAGTGATGAATGTTTTCTGAGAATGGTTTGCATATTATTAACACAGAATAAAGTCTGATTTGATTTCAAAAGCCATGTAAAGATAAGAAATCAGGCCAAAATGTTTTACAACGTAGACTAAAGTAATAAAAAAAACACAAGGTTTTTGGGAGCCAATCGGTTTCAAATTATTTGTTATTGTTATATATGTATATCGTTAATATACCTACATGTGTACACGCAAATAAGCTGAAAAACCTCAAAATTGCGGTTAACACCGTGTATGTACCTCGTATAAACATTTATATAATCGAAAGCGCCAAGATCTTTACTAGGTATAATAGATATGTTGACTTTTCAGCTAGTCTAATTAAACTAGTGCAAACTGTGGAAGTATACTGTCTTATTTCGATGTAAATAAAATCATTTATATCTGCTAACCATCATTTTCACTATTATTTAAACATGTAACAAATTTATGTGGCATATTATTATGAAAATCTATGTCGATGTTTGTAGGTACTAGATGAATATTTATTAATGAATGTGATTGATTATTCAATCATTGGCAACAAGCGAGAAGCTTGTTAAACATACGTCGAAATTATAGCATAGAGCAGTGCCAACAGAAGTGTGATTGATGTACAAACTACTACATTCATCCAAACGAGACCGAGCACGCAGATTGAGGACGAGAAGCATGTAGAGATACAACCCTTCGCTAATCAAATTGAACCTCAATTATTCCCCTAATTTAAACTTCTTGTGCAGCTCCTAATTTAGCCGAAAGCGCAACAGCATGCACCACCGAAAATTATCGTGGCGTGCTGTAAATTGCTGCAAATCTAGAAGGGTGATTACAGGCAAAATTTAGCGCTCCGGGGTGCGCACCTGCGGACGTAACGATTCATTCATAAGAGCGATCAAGTAAAGCTGTGAGAGATCGAGAAGAATCCGCGCCAGATAATAACAGTTGGCTTTTCTTAGAAACAGTACGGCATGGAGGCTTCGGCGGTGGGAGTTTTTGCGTCCTGTTCGCACTCGTGACGGGGGAACGAGAGCGCGTGGGCGGGGCGAGCACTATTATGTCACGTCGAGCCCACTGAGGCGTCCGAACACGCTGCTCACATGCTGCACTCGTTGCATCTGCTGCACTTCCCGAATCTTCATTATGAACACCAGAACACCAGTCTGGTCCTTCGTTGCGACAAGCAGTTACGCGGGAACACTTTTATTCAATACATACAACTTCTCCTAACTCACTGTTTGGCCTTGTGACGTTTAAAATAAATGATGGGTCATAGAACTAATGGGTTCTAATTCTCATTACGTGATAATTGGGTCATTTATGAACAAATTAGTCAGTTAAAGATGCTATGGCGTTTAAAATGTTATTTAATCAATTATATTCCAGAACTGATCATATATTACGTTTTGCAATGCGAGTTTCCAAATCTTTACTTTTATGATCATTTTTAGGTATGTCTATAATTTTGTTAAAATTTAAAAAATAATCAGATAATCAGAATCTGCACAAATTATCCGGCACAAATTTCCATACAATATTTTCCTGATTGCAATAAACATAGCAAATACATTCCAACAATGAAACAACGGAAAAGATCAATTGCGTTCTTGTAACAAATCGTTTTGGGGCTCGGGAGATATTAGTGGCATATAATTGGCCAATCAATCCGGCTCACTACAACAACCTGAGTGGGCGCTATTAACCCTCGCAAATGAAGTGAATTGGTGCCGATTTGTACAAGCTGAGGGGACGAGCTGAAGAACTACTAGACGGCTTTGCTTAGACACCATCGATTTTGTTAGAATAAACTGATTCGTATTACCTACTCGCCAGAGTTTAATTTAAAGCCTAGTCTAGTCTAGTCGTTTCAATAACTATTCAATTTGTTTGTTTGTAGAGCAATACAAACGATAACGCAATGATAATTTTATACTCACCAATTTCTCGAATACTGTATATTAACCATGAGTCATTAGCAGAAAAAGCCAGAATTATCGATTTCAGATTATGTAAAATAACTGAACCGATTACAGAAGGGTTCCGTGAAAACAAATAATGTTTATTCATACATCATTATAATAATAATAATAATTTCTTTATTTTCTCTCACTATTGATCTTATTGCTAAATACTGTTAAGGTAATATTCTTTGCTCGAACCATTCTTAGTGAGACTGGTGCCTATATTAAGTTCTACCAGTACCTATTAATAACATATTGTTAAATAAATGTTGATTATTGTAAAAATACACTAAATGCACCTATAACATATATGGCAATATCGGTTGCATAATTTACTGTAGATGCGAAATTGTTTTTCAAACATGTTAAATTTTATGTACGTAACTAAGAAAACGATACGTTTACTAATTATGTTAAAAATAATATATATGTATGTAGTTAAGTCACGTAGCTAAAATAATTGCGAAATGAATTTTACGAAAGTTTGCATTTTGCGTTTTTAATTGTATTAACATTGCTTAATGTGATGTTAGTTATTGCGTGTTGTTTGTGCGGAAAACGATGACATTTTTGTTAGATTTTCTTTACGTGACTTTTTGTGAAATTATTACATTTATTCGTTTTTGATAAAGCAGACCCGAAGGTCTCGCTTCGCTCTAAGTTTAAAAAGATCTCAAATCAATTTATGTAAACGGTATTGTTCGAAAAAGTCATATTGGTTAAACTTAAAAAATGTTTTATTTTCATACTCATAGGCTTCATTGACGCTAAGCTTATTAGGAATAATTTTACGAAATGAGCGGCGAAAAACTATTATTAAATAGAAAACTCCAGGCTGTAAACAGTAAATACCTGTGCAGTTTTTAGTTACATGAATAGCGAAAGGACAGGCAGCAGTCACAAGTGACCGCTGTCGGTCTGAACATCAGCAACAGACCTGGAATAGGACTGTAAATGTCAGTTGGTACAAGTTATTAGTAAGACGATAAGTTAAGTTACTATTGGCAGGTAGAATGCAGGAAATGACACTTAGTTAGCAACATTATCCCAGTTATTACACGTCATGCACTTAATATTAGTCAACATTTGTCCTATTCGAAGTTAGTTATATACGTGTTTCTACTGTTGAAAATTCAGAGGGTTGCGTCTTCTATTCTCGTGGACCATCATAATCGAAGGGCTAAAATATATTTCTCTGAAAGTAAATTACGAATCAAATTTTGCAGTTTCATATTTATTGTAGGTTTCACTGCGATGACTACTATGTCAACGCTGCATTTAATTTCCGTTAGCTATATTTTGCTTAATTTTATTTAACTTAAGGATGCAGGTGCTGAGAGGCCAAGACTTGCCTATTTTTAATTAATACGTCAGATGATGCTGATGAGGGAGACTTTTAGAGACGGAGAGAGGAAATTTTATAATCCGGCGTGCATGTATGAAGACGGTGATGAATGTAGAAATACGTCAGGATGCCTACCCCGTAAGGGAACTGGTGTGATGTTAGAATATTTAAATAAACATCGGTATATAGCATAAATAAGCAGTTATTTACGACTTGAAATTGTTTACAGGGTTGTTCAGAAAGTGATCTCCTTTGTCTTAACAGAAAAAAACACAATATTCTCACAGACAACTTCGCACTTAATCCACATTATCACTATATATTTCGATGGCCTATAAATAAAGACAAGTTTGCTAAAAATTCTGTTTGAATTTGTACAACAGCGTATACTTGGTGCCCCATCAAATGTTTTCTTTGCACTATCAAATTATAACTAAAAGCACCATTTTCAGTATGTCGGCTAATCTCATGAGATCGAGGATTGAAAAACATAAACTGACTCAATGTATTTAGGAAATTAATTTTCTCAAAAACAGATAATAATATTTGGTGGGATATCAATAAAATCGTTGATTCGCTTAAACAGATACAATGGAGGCCCCAGGCAAGCTTCGTAACTCTCCAAAAGTGTTTACAGATTGCTTGAGATTCACTATTGCAACTTCCTTATTCCACAAATCTGACAACGTTAGATTATTAACATGACATCACGCCTGTATTTTCCAGAAAGGTTAGGCAGAGGAGTGTAGTACACTCGCACGATTCACCTGTTAGTTTATACGTCCTACGGAATAGGGGGATGATTAAATGATTATTTATTACATGAGCATGTTATAAGCAATGAGCATTTTATAATCGATGTGGATTGTTTTTCGCCAGCAAAGATCATCACTCTTATTAGGATGAAAACATGGGATAACCATAAAGTTTACGAAAGGTACACCGATCACAAATTCAAAACAGAGAATATTTATTTAATAATTTAAGCATTGTAAGAAACTTTTCTGTGATTTCTAAGTAAATAGTCACCTAAAATAAAACACTAAACATATTGTGCTTCAATGAACCTGTTATTTAGAGTAAATAAAATTATTTAGGAGCCAACAATCTATTCAATGCCGAAGTATTTACTTAAATTTGTTTGCTTTGTTAGTCACTACTGAAATAATCCAGTTCCAAACGTAATATATTATTGTAACGTTTAAGAACGGCAGTTAGGGTTAAATTTATTTATATTGCCGCCAAAATCCAAAACATTTCAATTATTGAACATTACATGATTTAACACAGTTATGGAAATCGGTGTCCTTTCCGTGATTATTAGTTATTCAAGACAAGAGTGACTAGGCACTTTCTAGACAAGCTTGCGATATGCTTTCCATCAGGTGAGATTGCAGTCAAACGCGAACCTCTTGCTAACAGCTCTTTTTAAAGAAATTTTGCCACGCCGGGCATGCGCATTGGGGACCGCAAAGCCTAGCTTTTCGCACCACCTACGCTGCAGCTCGTCGGCGGCTCTTGCATTTAGCCGTGCTTAAGTATGCTGCGATATACATACCACGATCACCTGGTCGCAAGAGCCTTGTCTGTTGTATAGCAGGGGGCACCATGGACAGGTGAGGTTGGTTTGGACTCCTGAGATTAACTTCGGTACCCATTATACTTTTTCCTATTACATTGAGTTGGAAAAACTTAATGTAATTCTCTCCGACATATTAATATCAAAAGTTAGTATTATTGTATTTCTTTGATAGCCAGATTCATTTCTTTTATATAGTTGTGTATGTGAATGCTAATATGCTGTTTAAATTATGTGGACATTCACCAAGAATCAGTTCCTAAAAGTCAATAGTTTTTTTAGTAGATAACAGCTGTAGATTAAGCACTATGAAACAAAAAGAACAATTTCATTTTAAAAGAAGAATATTATAAGAATTCAAATTGCGCCCAGCGAAGCGGGCGGAAACTGCTGGTAGGTTAATATATAAGAAAGATTTTTTAATACATTTTTAGTTTCACTCTTTATAACTGCACACCGGCTTACCTATATTTTAC
>DWEH01000101.1:0-14886 GCA_018245815.1 Apyrrothrix aesculapus | reverse complement strand
CAATGTCACTACAACACTTCGGAAATTAATCTTTTGAATTGTGTTAGAGGATTAGAAAATATGTCAATTGAAGACAGTTTCATTTTGGATTGACTGGGAATACTCATATGGTGTATGTTGTTGTAGCTCCTAAACATTCTATTTAAAGAAGCAAAGTGTCCCAGGTGTGATCGCGATAGATTCTGAACAAAAGGAGTATATTTTTGATATCTAGGCGTTCTCCTTGGCGTGGATATGTCTATTTGAGATAAGATATAGGGAGCATCCAGAGAACCATTGACTAGCTTGTAAATAAACATGATGTTCAGCAGCTTTCTACTGTGAAAAAGCGATTTGAGATGGAAGTGACGCAGGCGATCATTATAGCTTGGTAAGGTTTTTGCCAGGTTGCAGCTGTATGACAAGTGCCACAGAAATCGCCTTAGTACGCTCTCCAACCGCTTGTTATACGTGTCGTAATGTGGATTTCACACCACGCTTCCGTATTCGAGGCCGCTGCGCACGAGCGCAGATAATAAGGTTATTTTAGTCCTAGGATTAGTAAATTCCCTGCAGTTGCGAATAACAAAGCCCAATATTTTAAACGCTTTTTTAACTATATTATCGATGTGCAGATTAAACCGCAATTTACTGTAAATAATAATGCCCACGTCGCTGACGTTATCGGTTTCTTTAAGCGGTTTACCATCAATAAAGTAGCATCTGTTAACTAGTGACTTTTTTCTGGTGAAGCAGACCACATTACATTTGTCAGAATGTAATACTATCCCATTAGATTGGCACCATGAGACCATTCTATCCAGGTCTTCCGCTAGTAGCAAGCTCTTCTCAACTGAGTTCACTGTTCTAAAGAATTTTAGGTCATCAACGATAAGTAAAATTTAGAGTTTTGGAAGCACTTGCCTATGTCGTTGATGAATATGTTAAAGAAAACTGGCCCCAAATGATAGCCCTGGGGAACTCCAGAAGAGCTAGTAAAGGCTTTAGATTGATATCCTCCAGCTACAAGCACTGATTATCTGTTGATTAGGTATGATTGGCACCAATTCTAGAAAGCGCCTGTTGCAAAGTTTGTGTAACAGTATGTCGCGACTTATTCTATCGAAGGCCTTGCTAAAGTCTGTGTTGATAACATCGAGAGAACGGCCTTGATCGACTCCTTGAGCTATGTCTACGATGAAGGATATTAAATTGATTGATGTTGAGCAAGATTTCACAAAACCTTGCTGTTCTTGGGCTATAGTCTGTTTTAGGTGCCACGATATTATTGGACATATAAGTGTTTCAAAAACTTTAGCGAAGACTGCGAGAATAGATATGGGCCGATAGTTTTTAACCGAGGTTGTATCGCCACCTTTGTGCAATGGTATTACGAGTGCATCTTTCCACGCAGTCGGAAATACACCCGTACTTAGCGACTTATTAAATATGAGGCTCAAGGGCAGAGCCAGCGCATAAGTGCAACTTACAGCAAATATCGCTAGTATACCGTCTGAGCCTGCGCCTTTTGTGGAGTCGAGCCTTTTTAAAACCCTAAATACCTGGTCTTTAGTCACTGATATATTTGCTAGAAAGTTAGTGGCGGGAGGCGTGTATACATGAACAGGGATGGCTATTTTGTCCGTGGTGTAAACTGATGAGAAATGTAAAGCGAAAAGATTACAGGTGTCGAGACCAGTGGATGCAACATTGGTGGCCAGAGACATTTGTGCAGGGTATGAGGTATTACCGCCTCTTTTATGTTATTATGTTAAAATAGAAATTTGGTCTCCTATTTAGTCTGCAAGTGTTTATGGCAATCAAAGGCGAAATAAAATTCTAGAGGAGGATGTAGGGGATCAATAACTGATAGTGGAGCAGTGCATACATCGATACGGGAAGTTTTGGTAGTGCTCATCACTAGGTCTAGTAGTCGGTCTTTAATGTTTGTATAGGAATTGTATTGGACTAAGTTATTCGCTGACATAAAATCAATGAGCAAGGTGTTAAGCATACTATTGGATGTTGCTGCCGAAAGAGTGAGATCATTATTTTTAGTCCAGCATAGGCTTGACTAGTAATAATAATCCAAGAAAAATCCAATAGTGGCCCACCCGGGACCGAACCCAAGATGTCTCCATCAGCAGTCACGCTTACAACCACTCGATCAACGATGCAGTCGAGACAGCAATAAATAAGTAAATAAATGAATAAAAATAAACATGATTTTTATATGTCCATGTCAATATCAGTTGCTAGACGCATACAAATGTCAAGCTACTGAAGATAATGCTGGCATTCTCTTACATATTGCTAAGTTAGGCTCCTTTCAAATAGACCGACTCGGAGAGCAGAGCAGATTTTGATCGCATTTAAAACAGAACTTTAACACATTTAAATAAAATCTATTTTTACATTTCAAATGTTTAAAATATACTTTATTGAAGTGTGCTATAGTTCTATTTTTAACACGATCAAAACCTTTATATTGCATTCGTTATCTGCCGTTTCGCCCTCGCTCCTGTGAGGTGATTTTCTATGGTCTGTGGTCAAACAGCAACAGTTTGTTAAGTAGATTTATAAAGGTATACTTTTTAACATAAGTACCTCAATAACGTTCAAAGATAAAATTTTAATGAATTACGGTCGAATTTCGACCACAGCTTGGCTTTTAGTATAAATAATAAGCTAAATTTGTTAACATTGAAGCTGCCTTTCACTAGCGATATGCTTACTAGGGTAGCGCGGGCATTATGTGATAGCTAGCAATAGTATCATTTGATTTTCATAGCTTTCATAGCATAGCATTTTCATAGCGTAGCGCTAGTACAAGAGGCTTTTTACGAAACTACGTGTATTAAATATATATGTATATAGGCATACATTTTCACATAAGAACCTCAATAATGTTCAAACTTAAAACTTAATGAATTATGGCCAAATTGCAACCACTGTCGGATCACTAGTCCCTATCAAATGTTAAACAATTATCTGTACTGTGCTATTTGTGGTATTTAAAGATTATACAGCTCTTACTTTTCCCAATCCGTGAGGGGACCCACATCCAAAAGGGGAGCAACGGTAAAGTGACTCGACGATGAATCTGTACTATCATCTACACAACATAATGAACCTTATTGTCTTGATAGATCAAAGAAAACTTGTCTAATATTGCATGCGGCCCGTAAAGTCGCGTTGGGAATTAAGAGGATACATGTCGAGTTCTATAATTGAGTTGTCTTCGTTGGCGAAACTTTAGAACAGATGTCGGTTGCATATGTACTAGCTGGTTCGAGTCGAATTACGTAAGGCAGTCACAAAACGAATTCGGAACTTTCGTCTTAGTCACGAGGTGGGGTTGAACAGGTTGCCTCTTGCAACATTATTACAGTTTGGTAACTATGCCTGTACTCAACTGTAATGATTCATTCGCTTGACATAATTATTTGTACTGTAGTTGTTATTATCGTTGTTCAAGAATGAAATAAAATATGGAATATGAAACGAATAGAATATGAAATATGAATTTAAAAATGAAGAATATGACACGAAATAAATAATTAAATTTAATGCTTTTGTTGGATTTACTCCATACATACTTGACTGTCTAGTTGGTTGAGTGGTTACAAGCGCGACTGCCGCTCGTGAGGTCCTGGGTTCAAATCCCGGGTCGGGTACTATTAATTTTTTCTAATTTAGATTTTTAGTAGTAATTCGGAGTCTGGATTTGTGTCCGGTGCATGGCAATAGGTTCACCCCCTATTCCATAGTGAGACGTAATCGTAACTGGTGAAACGTGGGAGTGTACTACACACCTCTGCCTACTTCTTCGGGGATTACAGGCTTGATGTTACATTTTACTCAATACACAGATCTGTACTAATCGGAAAGGATCAAAGTCGAAAATGTTGCTTATTTCCTTAAAACGGGACATTTTAACGGAACATATATCTTTAACAGTGTGATTTATAAACGATGCATTGAATATTTTGCAAAGTGAACGCTTGTAGTATAGTAGAGCTTATAGAAGTGAATGATATATTGCCATCCGTGGCACGTGATATGGTCTGTTTATTTATTACTTGTTCGTTTGGAACTACTCGAAAAGTTTGGAAATCGAATGGTTAGACGAGCAGGGATAAATGTCCGGATAAATGTCGCATTACGTAATAAAGTTGGCTTCAGTTGCGAAAGTTCCGAATAGAGGCCAAAAGCATAATCCAGGTCGGCTTTATAGTTTCAAAACTGCCAACTTTCCTGTAACTTACACGAGATTAGTCGATGTTTATAGTTAACACTGCTATTTCCGCCGACCCACTGATGTTTGCGACTGTAAAATAATTGTAATATTCCAGTACTAAAGCTGGTATATTTTGGACATAATTATCGTCATCAATACTTGTATCGTTCCACTGTTGGACACGGGTCTCCTCTCAGATTGGATTAGGGCCATAGTCTGCCACGCTGGCCAAGTGCGGCTTGGATTTTGGTTATGAGAAGTTATTAATATTACTCTAATCTTAGGATAAGACTTGACGATAGATTGGCTTGTAGTAAAACAAACACGATGGAAAATCCCGTCCGTTCCTGAATTTTTTTTAGAACGGTTACGCCACTTGGTTACGAGAAGCATCAAGCTGAAATGTTGTACGAATTAGCTTATATGGAGCTATTGTCGTCCTGCCATATTTTGCCAAAATTTCCATTTGCATATTGGGTCAGGAGGGTAGTGTGGCGTTGGTCGCAGCCAAAATTTTTTGAAGCTCACATCATACATATAAGAACTTAATAAAATTTGGTAGATAAGCATGTTTTGATATATTGATGCCAGTAATGGCTAAATAGTGGACTTAAAGATGTACATTGTATTATTATAATGTTATCATATTATTGTAATATCGTCGCGGTAGGTCTGTTGCAGGGTAGGTAGACAGCAAGCACAGAGTGCCATATATCTCTATCCTTACTGACCTAACTTGCTTTTTTATTATTTTCACATTGCATAATTTATTAATTACAGCTATAGTGTGTAGTATAAAACATATTATAAAATATTACAAATTTGATGTATTACGAAAGAGAAAAGTTTTAAATGTTCTTCACTTTAGACTCTTACAATAACTTGACATTAAAGAACCTTGCACAGAATAAAAATGATACAGCGTGCACAGACAAAAGGCGTTATGCAAGCTAATAAAAGTGTTGCCACTATTCAATAGCAGAGAATGAATAATTTTAATTACACTGCAAATGGATGAGATAGAATATTTGTGTTCTAATTATATTCAACAAAATTAAACTGTGTGAGATACACCTGTGATATAACTAATTATATATACAAACAACTTATTAATACATTTTAGATATATTATATTCAAAATCTGTAAAGTATAATGTAAACTGATTTCTCAATAAAAAAAAATGCGTCATGTAATAGAAGCAATACTCGTGTGGTTTTCAAATTTACCAGTGTTTCCGAATGGTTTCGTTTCTTCCGCGCTTGTGATTTATGAAGTTGACCTGGGAAATTGTCGAAATTGGCAAGTGTCCTGTCCGAATGTTTTGGATTGAATGGGGTATATTACTGTTTTAGCAGTGCACGTACTACGGACGCGAGAGTATATTCCGATTCTGAGAGCGGTCGATCCTTGGGTCCATGATAGAGGCAATGTTAGTGAGTAGTGACAGATTACTGGTTTAGAATTCAGTCTCCCATTCCGAGGCTCCTGGGTTCAAATCCTGACTCGCACCTTTTTGCAAAAAAATGTTCACTTTAATGTTAAACATCACGTGCTGGAACGGTGAAGGAAAACATCGGGATGTTCTCCATAATGTTCTTTGAGGTGTGTAAAATTTGCCAACCCTAACTTGGCCAATTCTGTAAAACTTCGGGAATCTAATTCGTACTTCTGGCTCTCCGTACTGGTAATGTGTGATGGAGAATGCAAAGGCTTAACATAAATATAATACTTCTATAAGTAGAATTTAACCAAAATGTTGTAACTTTAATGTATCATTACGTATATCTTTAGGGGTTAATTTTACACGTCGTTATCTGATTCCACACATTAGGCTAACTCCGTGATATGGTATCCGGATAGGTAACAAAATACATACATGAATTTCTAAGTATATACTTACAAAGATAACTTTACTCCCAGAACAAATACTCTTGATCATCAACCTCATTATTAAATCATCATAACTCCAGACTCAGCAGTCACATACACTAATTATTCCATCAACAAGCCATACGGATTATTAATTTAATTGTGTACTATGCATGTACATAGGTTTTATGTATTCAAAATTTGGAGACATTTTAAATTTTTAATCATGCTTTGATTTAAACGTGCGTTTCAGAGATATCCTTTGTTTCAAATATATCTATTTTATATGCTTCTATTGTCTCTTCATTCTATACTGAAGTAATAATGCGTTGATTCTCAAGAGATCCAATGAAATATAAATTCAATGGCGTTCTGATTATATGTCCTCGTATTTTGTTCTCGCCCTATATATAGATCTGACTCGGCTGGTAGCTGATATGTTATACATGACCCAGATCTCAATTCATTGATTTTCTATTGTTCTAAATAATAAAAATATATTTCTTCCAATTATTTTTTTGTCACTACGTGTTCTCTGTCTATCTCTTAAGAGCGTGATGATATAACAATAATAATAATAATAACACAATAATAATAATAATACAATAATAACAATATTTCTGGTTTATGCAAAAATACAAAAAGTAGTTGAACATAAACGCGCACAAAAATTCAGGTAACTCACAAAGGACTAACTATGTTCAACAAATAAAATGGAATCAACAAAATTGAGATAAATATTTTAACTTTAAACACTTATATTTCGTCACGAGGCCTCGTTAACAATAACTCGAATAGCTGAATTTTTTTTTCACAAACTAAGAATTTCATTGTTGTTTTTTTCTGTCATCTGAAAACTTTCCCTTCGATATAAACACTTCTTTTTTTTATATTCCCTTTGTTCGTTTTTACTTTGTATTCCTTTCGGTGATCGCTTATAGGGGTTCCTATTTTCAACCCAATATAATAGGTTAAGGCAAAACCATTGTATGTGTAATAAATATTTATTTACAGCGAACCCTTATTCCGTTTCAAATTTTATTTTTCTTATGGCCCGGTGACATGTCTTTTGATGGTTGTACGTGCGCGTGTGCTTGTGCGTGAGCATTTACATGTGCGTGCATGTTCATGGGCGTGTACTTAAGCCCGTTATTGTGCGTGCGTGGGTGCGCGTGTCATTATTGTTCCCGTCAGAGCACAATTTATCCTTTAAAGCAGCCGCTATGGTATTTAATACTTTTTTAAAATACCATTTTCTATTCGACCTATTTGGTACAATGTTCAGTAATTCTACTGATCTATATCGCGCATACGGTTCTGCACTTCATTTCCGTCTGAGCTGTGGTATCTGATTGACAAATTTAACTATCGGTTTTGAGTTTGTGCATTTTTCATTGTGTACGGAACTCGCATCATGAAAGTTCTTTTTAGGAAGCTGTGAGTGTGAAAAGTTAAAACTACGTAAAACGTAATATCACGCCTGTAATCCTCGGGGAGGTAGGCATAGGAGTGTATTACACTCCCACGTTTCACCAGTTACGTTTACATCCCATTATGGAGTAGGTGTGAGTCTATTGCCATACACCCAGGACCCAGGATTAAAACTGATACCAAATTTATCAAAGCTGATTCACTGCAAGTGTTTGAGTCTTATCGTTTTTTGTATTGGTGTTTTTCATCGTAATGTAATCCCATTCCGAACTGACAAATGTGGAGTGTCCTTAATCGCAGCCGTTTAGAACCGCTCCAAAACCTGTATTATCCCGCGTTACTTTGTTCAGTGTTTGGTATTCTAGTCTTGTGTAGTTCCCGGGATTTATCTCGTGTACGTTTTATGTACGCGATTTCTTCACGCTCACGCCCTTAGAAGATTACCTAACCGCCCTGAATGTAAATGTCCTTCATTATGACACCGTAGATCCTTGTTAATAAGTATCTCTTATGTAAGTGAGATGTTTTTATGTTAAGAGAGTAGCAAACGTCCAGGTACCAGTCACTAGTCACCAAACAGATATCTATGGAGGTCAGCAAACTGACCTCCATAGATATCCGCAACCGATCTCTAACAGGACTGTAGGAAGAGGACTGTTAATGTTAGGTAGTTATGTATGGATTAGTAAAAGAACTGAGATTGTCACATTTAATACAATTAAGATTGCGAACACGTCTATTCAGACTAACACGATTTGAACAGCAATTGCTAGTTGTAGCAGTCATTATGTCTGTGAATTGTATCTACGTTCTACCGCTAATACTACTTGGCAAAAATCATTGAATACAAATTATTATCAATGTCTATGTCATTACAATATTTAATTTTTGAAAGAAATGTCGCTTGATATTCTTGTACCTAAATCAGTTGTATGATTATTATTTGATGGTTGAATTATCGCATACATACGTGTAATTGTTCAGTTCTTTCACATTTAGAGTTTCATCGCTACATGTGATGCAAATTTTTAAGCGTCATATAAAAGTACCACCGAACAGTAAGTGCAATTAGACCGAGTAAAACCTCGGGCGTGTCTGTATTATCCGTTGAAAAATGAATCTAATGCAACAGGAATAGAATCCATTTCACTTTGTAGTTCGGAATCGGTAAGTCGTACATTAATATTTATGGTTCCATACACGAGATCCCTACAAAGAACTCGAACATTTGTTATGGAATTGCTTACGGAGTTTCCGTTTCGCTGGCAGTTTCTCTTTGAAGTACAATAAAACAATGTGTATAGAATTAAAGTAGAAACAGAAAATTTTATCGCAGCACCGCTATCGGTGTTTTTGAAGTTATTTTACCATTTAAGTTTTTTTAATGATTAATGAAGTTTTGATCCTTATGATCACCAGCCATTTGATCGATTCTGTCGAACACGGATCTCCTCATAGAACAAGATAGAATAAATGTTTTTCATATTGATTGTCATTAATTTTTATTGTACATTTTTAAAGAAGAGAGGCTTACACTTTTATTCTCTGTTAAATATTTACGTAACGTTCTTGATAAAAATTCATCCTTTACACAAATGCACAGCGGTTTTTAAAAGCGTAACGGAAATCTTTCACCCTTCTCAGTTTCAAAGCTCGACGTTCACTGAATAAATCGTCAGATCTGCGTTTATATAATCTGATACGATCGAATAACACCATTCACAACGCCGACATTGCAAATTGCAACGACTAAGCTTATTGTAGAGATTTTTGTCAATTTCAAATGTTTTATCTTGTTACTTTCGTTCTCTAAAGCTTCATTAATAATTCAAAAGAATTTCAGACATTTATCATCAACGCTTTTTTCGTTTTACTATTGGACACGAGTGTCTTTTTAGAATGAGAAAGATTAAGCTCATAATCTGTCCCACCGACAAAGTGCGTATTGGCAGACTTCACACACCTACGAAGAATTCTGACGTTTGCAGGTGTCTTTACGATGTTTTCCTTCATCGTTACAGCAAGTTATATCACACTTTAAAACGTACGTAATTTTGTAACGAAAAGAGTGGCGCGTCAGGATTTGAATCTAAAACCCCGGAAGTTGTTTCTGACATAAATCACTGAAATATACATAGTGAAGTCCCCAGCTCCCTTCTACGTAAGTTTAACGATGTCGACGTTACGAAAATTAAAGTAACAACTTCTTCTTAAATGGTTATTGCACATAATATTCACATAAGCTGGGCGTTCATAGATAGTAGATAATTTGTTCTACCTCGTATTCTAGACTGCCTCGTTAGTCGTGTTGGTTCCAAGCCCGACTGCCGATGGAAAGGTCCTGGGTTCAAATCCCAGGTCGGGTACTATTGAATTTTTAATAACTTAGATTTTTTAGTAGATAGTTCTAGTAGGGGCTCGGAGTCTGGATTTGTGCCGGGTGTATGGCAATAGACTCACCACCTATTCCATATTGGGACATAAACGTAACTGGTGAAACGTGGGAGAGCATTACACTCCTCTGCCTACTTCTTCGGGGATTACAGGCGTGATGCTACGTTGATGTTACGTTTCATGTTGTAGAGAAATATGTGGATCATGATTAATTTTAAAGTTAAAGGGTGACTGTCCCAAAACCCAAACACTGTTTCAAAACCGGTGTTCAAAAATTCTTACCCATTTATTTATTTGCGAAAATCTCCCAACTAGACGCAGAAGATATTAAACCGACAGGCAAATTCGTATTACCTTAAGTGGGTAACCTTCTGGCGGGTGTTCGTGTACCGACGTTATTCCGGATTTTTTTTACCAACGACTATTATTTTTTATAACCTTACATAAGATCTAGAGCATTACGATTTATTTTTGGATATGCTATGTTGACAGGTTCGTTGGTCGAGTGATTGTGGGCATGAATGCCGATCGAGAGGTCCTGGATTCAAATGCCAGGTCGGGTAGTATTGGATTTTCTAGTTAAAATTTCTAGTATAAGCTGGATATCTGGATTTGTCCCCTGTGTATGGGCATTAGTCTCTGCCCCATTCCGTTGCGGGTCGTAAAGGTAACTGGTGAAACGTGGGGGAGTACTACAGTCCTCTGCCTATCTCTTTGCGTATTACAGGCGTGATGTTACGTTTTTTATATGCTATGTTGGTTAAATATAATATTAGATTCGGTGTGTGTTCTTTTACTATTTCTATGGTGTAAATAAAATGGGTTTTATAATTTTTTTTAAATTAGGTTTCCATGAATATGTCACGATAAGTTTGCGTTTATTTTTCGGAAAATTTGGAAGTGAATGCGTTTTCGTGTCGGGGCGGAGTAAGAATACATTCCCTGACCTCCTGCTGGAATACAGGGTGTCGTAATAGGCGACTAAACCTGGCGCTGGCAGATCGCAGATTGGCGCGACCTGTCTAGGCACTGCTAAATGCCCTGGCCGCCTATGAGCAGAAGCTTGCGATTCCAGCTCAAGGAAGGCCTATCACCAGCAGTGGACTGTAATAAGCTGATGATAATGATAATAATGCGTCTCTAAAAGAGTTGACGTACCTTGATAAGAAGATTCTTATAGGGTATTTTTTCATATCACCGTATCTCTGAAAACGGTAAAATTATTTACATAGTTCGTACTTTCTCCAGAAGTACTAAATCTTCGTGAATTTATATTGTATGTTCGATTTTTTTTTAATTTCGGTAGCAATATCTAAATTATTTAACATTCAATGAAACCTTATACTATTTATTATTCATTAACGTTCCATTCATTAATGGCATGACATTGGATATTTATAAATATATTATTTTGTCATTTAACTTGACTTATGACATTAGCGACTGCCCTTAAAAACTTCGTGATAAGATTTTTCAACGATTAATATGAGTCGTAAAAATTTAGTGAAATCTAGAAATAAATTCATTAATTTATGCTTCTGCAAAAAAACAACGAAACCAGAATATTTGACAGCGTCGCCTGACTGTTCAAACGATCTCGCTGATGTTTCCGTTTTACCAATACAATGGATTCCTAGAAAGAGTGGCCCCATTCTTTCAAATTATTTACAACAACGAGAACAGTCTCATCAAAGCGTTTTAATAGACTTGTTGAAGGATTCCAGGACTTTGAATGAAGAACTTAACGAAAAGGTAAGATCATTAGCGGAAGTTTTATTAGCTGAAATCCGACAAAATCAACGTGATATTGATTGTGTTGTAGAAAAAAGTACACCTTCTGAAAATTCTTTATCGAACGACGAGCGCCAAGAAGCATTAGCGCAAGTTAAAACTCTTTTGTCGCGAAGAATACAGGAGTTGACAACTTTTAAATTAGAAGCGTTTGGGTTAGAAAGAGAGCGAGCAACCAGACTGAAAAGTATATTGAGAATGTGTTTTCAACGACTCGTTAGTGTTGGTCATAAATCTCCGAAATATCTATTGCATGAATTTGATGAAAGAATTTATGATATTAATCAACAATTAATGAGTAACTGCAGAACTTACATTGTATTAGAGGCTAAGTTACGCTGCCAAGCTGACGAAAGCTTGATACATGCACGATCACTGCTCAATCAAATGGTTTTCGTTATTAAAAAGACGTGCCGTAGTCAAGGCGTTTATGCTTGGCCTGCAGATAAACAATATTTAAATACGGAACGCAATACGCATGACAATAAACAAAATCTTACTGATCTTTACCAATCTACGCATCAAGAACTGCACTCCCATTCGAAATTAATTCAAGGATATACAGAAGCAGTCCTCAAAATGTTAATAGCTATATCTGATATATTCGATGATTTGTACAAAGAAGTAAAGGATCACACGCGAGAGTGTGGCATGCCAACAATAACCGAACTTCAAAAAATTATCGAGAAGGCTGTTTACTCCCTAGGATTTCGTACGATGTCCAACGATGTCCATAATAATAGTAATTTTGGTGAATTATCTCGCAGTAGTGTTCTAAATATGCAGAAGAGTTTGTCAACTTTCGGAGAAAAGTGGAAAAGGACATATTTACTATTACACGATGCAGTTCACGTATGGGACACTCATATGATGCGTCTTGCTTTAGCTCAAAAATTAACAATGGCTTCAGTAGAAGATCTCATTGTAAATAACGACGCCATAGAGCTTGCCAACGAAGTCATTATTAACATAGCCATTGAACAGTTGCGAGCAGCACCTGATGTTGATAAACTGCAACAATATTATGATGTCATAGCGGTTACTCTAAATCATACCACTGACATATGTACCCAACACAGTGAATTAGAAGTAAGTAAGCTAGAAGAGTTTATAACTTTCGATTCCTTTTTAATTAATGCTTTGGTCGCGGAATTTAACTTATTTTTAGAACATAACCCTAGATCACCGTTTTTGGAGGTAAGAAGCTCGATGAATACTCCCATAACTGGATCACCTAAAAATGCAGGTTTGGCAAGTCGAGTGCCTGTTTCGAAAGCAATTTTTCAAACGGAAGTACAAAATGTTGCTTTATGTAAATGGAGAAATGGATTTCTAGAATCATTCGAAAGTAATTTACCGACACTCTCAAAACAATTAAATCAGCAAATTCAGTTATGGGTCGATGAAAGGACTGATATATTACGCGTACGTCATACGCTCAAGTTAGTTTCTCACAGTATAAGACAGGAGAGAATACGTATAGCTCAGGAAATGCGATTAGCCGAAATCCGTTATCACGAATCAAGACTTAATTCACATTTAAATGCAATTTATGACCTCGTTGATAACTTGCCTATGCAAGCTTCACAGATGATGAGCTTAGATGCACCGGAACTTTATCCATTGGGGCGGTGGCTTTCTAGTATACAAACTAACATGAATGAACTTTTAACTCATGACCCTCTCGATCCTGAGACGAAAAGACTGAAAATGTGCAGTTATGCTGCTCGGCTAGTTAAACACAGACAACAATTTTCCGATTCATTAGATTTAGCAATGGAACAATATAAAAAGAGGATTGAGTACAGAATTCAAGTAGCTAGAATTTCGAATGTGAGATTCATATCACAGCTTCAGTTATTTTGCGAAGGTGGTAAGTATGCAGCCGCTGAAGCGCTGAAGACTTGTACTGCTCTAGTGAGAGGTGCCGAAGCATTAGAGGCGTGTTTCAGTCGAACCTTGGATAATGTTCACCATCGTCGTACGCAACTTCTTAGTCTTGCGGATCAGCAAATATTGCCACTGCAGAAAGTGGCCGATGAGGCATTAAAAAATGGTCCGAAAGGATTTTTGGACAAAAAGAAAATTATTAACACGAAGAAGTAGAATGTATTTTTTTTACATATTTATGTTTCAATAAATGCTTTGTTACTAAATGCTTGTAAGTAATTATTCCAAGTGTTTAGTCTTTAAATACATATATTTCTTCTTTGTAGCATTGAGATAGAACATACATTTTTATAGTCCACTAGCTGTACACAGCGCGCGTTGCTACGCCACCAACTAAAATAAATTTGAAGGAAAGACATTACACAAATACACGCGATACACGCGAAGCATCGTGGTGATAATTTTTATACCTGTAGTCGCCTTTTTATCTCTTCGCCCAGCTTGCGGAACTTAGAATTAATTTTTATATTTGTATTTAAATTTTTTCGGTACTGAGAAATTAAACCATTATTTTAACGATACAAATATTTCTTCATTATAATTCTGAGCACTCCGAAATATTCATTGATTTATGTTTTAATATTATTAACGTTGGTTAATCTTATAGTACAATTTTTTGTTGAAATTTGTTTCAGAATTTAACATTGTGCTGTTATTTTGATTTGCTTCTTTAGTCGATTGGTTCATTTGAATTTTATTTTATTGGTTCACTAAATTGGACATTACACTATAGGATAATCATATAAATATCTGTCTACATAAATGGTATTTATGTGTAATGTCCTTCTTGAATTGAACACTACATGCAATAGAAATTAAATAAGATACACTTCTTATTTACGTAACATCACGCCTGTAATCCTCGAAGAGGTAGGCAGAGGAGCGTAGTACGCTCCCACGTTTTACACAGTTAAATTCTTATTTACATATACAAATTACGTAATAAAAAAAAAAAAAATGGTTAATTTAAAATATACATATCTGATATGATGTTAAATGGACAAAGTTGATGTATTAAATATATGGGATATTGTTACAAATATTACTGTATGTGGAACATATTCGATAGATTGGAGAACGTTGTCCATAAAAGTACGGACAACAAAAGCATATAGGTATTTTGAATGTCATTTTTTTTTAAATATAATAATAACAATATCTTGGGACATCTCCACACACGGCCATCTGATCCCATACTAAGCATCAAGAGAGCTTGTGTTATGGTAACCGG
>DWEH01000100.1:0-14889 GCA_018245815.1 Apyrrothrix aesculapus | reverse complement strand
AAATCCAATAGTACCCGACTCGGAATTCGAACCTAGGACCTCGCGATCAGCAGTCACGCTTGCGACCACTCGACCAACGAGACAGTATAACATACATACTCATATATAGTTTAAAAGTCATATTTACCTAATCAAACTTCACTTTAAGTTAACAATGTTTTCTGTCATATAGAACAAGGGGAAGCTAGTTTAAAAGTCATATCCAGCTAATTACTCCGCGGTTTGCGCCCGGCGTAGAGAGAACTTTGTTTATAATAATATGCATAAGAAATGTTTCTGAATATATTCATAACAATTTTAGTTCGCCTTATTATAATAATTAGTAAACACGAAAGAAAACCCTCTAGGACAAAGATGTATTATACATTCCGAATGTAAATGATAGAATATGAATCTTGAAGTGTAAAATAATAAATATGTAAATCATAGAGTTTAAAAAACGTGTTTAAAGAGTCAGACTATCTGACGTAATTAGGGTGGGAAAACTATGTATTTGAGTTTCAATTCGAGAAGATCACAGTTTTAATAGGGGAAAACGGATGTGTATGTATAACTTTTTATTGCCTAAAAAATAAAACGATTAGTAATAAGCTCACCCCCTATTCCATGGGTCGCGTACTCTTCTGCCTACCACTTTAGGGAAATATAGGCATGATGTTATGTGAATGGTATAACGACAATGGGATTTAAAACAATTGACATGAACATATGTAATGTATAAATAAATTATATCGGTGAACAGGGGTAGGAAAAAGACAACCTTCGTATTCGTCGTACAGGCATTATATTACGCTGAGCAATTTGAATTGTAGCATTCAAACATTTAAAAGCCGATAACCTTTAAAACGAAACTAGTGAGTAATAAATTTTGCAAATTGAAAGCGTTGTACAAAATATCGAGCGCCGCTTCGCTAGCCGATAGCGGGTTAGCTCTCGTCGGTTGTTGATTGTGGCCGGATTCAGCTGATACACACGGATTTCGATGATTGCGTACCACGTCAAAGGTGCAGCATTTGGAATTCGTCATACATTTCTAACGATCGTTTGCACAATGTTGCTCAGTTTGTCAAATAACTGTTCCATTGCTACAATAAAATAAACTTTTGCAGGCAGTCACACCACGTTACAATCGTTTCGGCACGTAGACGGAATGACTAATGTAATAATGACAAAACAGAAATACAGCGAGTTTTGATGAATGCGAGTGCCGAGGGATAGGAATACACTTATTTTGACCAAATATTAATTAGCTTAGATTTACTGATGGGGGAGATGAGAGTCCGAAACCGGTTTTCTTGTATGAAGAGGGTAAGGAGTATAGTCGAAGCGCGTCAAGTCTAGAAGGATAGGGACATTTGGCACTCGTTGCTCTCTGCCTACCAAGTGAGGATGATGATATATTACTAATAATCCCAATATCAGGTTATTTAGGATCCATTTTAATTAGATTGTGGTATAAAAATGAAGGACAAGGACGGGGACAGGGCGCGATGGCGCTCTTTGCGGGAGGCCTATGTCCAGCAGTGGACTGAAATAGGCTGATGATGATGATGATAAAAATGAAGTAAAGTTACCAGTAAATGTGAATACGTCATGTTGTTGAAAAAACCCGCATCGCGATGTGCGTGACGTGGTTTATGGTTCCATTAATAATACAGGCCATCATCTGAACGGTAGAGTAGCAACGCTTATACTACACAGATTAATTCGTACTGTCCTATTCTAGAACTCTAAAATCCTATTACTAACAAATATTGACTAAAGTGTTATTAACTACTAATTCTAACTGTAGTAGCTAACACTAATGCTTCTCCTGGGAACTATTTCAAGTTATATGCTGCCTGTTCGTTTGTTACTTTATGCAATAAAAAGTACACTTTAAGTTATCAATATTTCTCATTATGAGCAATCGGTTGATAACCGGTCAGCTTGAAACGATAATTAAACAAACATTACAATTTCAATCTAGCTAATGCATTCGTTACGCATTCGTTTTTGTAATCACTTGCAATACTACAGTACAATTTATGATAAATGGTGAGTCAAAACTTCGCCGTTTAAAATCCATTTGCTTGTACAGCGCACTAAACGATGGCCGGTATAATAGGTATTGTGAACGAAAAGTTACGTAACATTATTGTTTCTTTGGAACTATATGTTCACTTCGATTTATAGCATCCTCGTGATAGTTTTGGGATTAAAACACACACTTCACTTTGTTACATAACAACTGTTCAATTTTATATATGTATTGTATGTACTCGTATAATATACCATTTCCAATACACGTTCATAAGTCTCCGAAACCGGCGTGTGTGTATGAAAACAGTGATGAATGTAGGAAAAACACATCAGAGCTGTAAAGATAGAGATATTTGACACTCGACGCTCTCTGCCTACCCAGTAAGTAACCCGGCGTGATGATATGATAATAATAATTTCCATTTTGCAATGCAATACTTTTGAAATTAAAATTAAAAATCCGTCTTTTTGTATTCAAGTACACATAACACACGGAAAATCTGGATTTGCAGCGATATATTACATGAATAGGAAAAGTGCATTTACATGTAATTCTGGTGTATTGATAAAGCTTCGTTGAATTGACAACACTTTACATCATCCTAATCAATAGACTGAATAGTATTATCATTATCATCAGGCTGTCTCAGGCCACTGATGAATATAGATCTTCCCTAACGGACTTTTTGCCCATAATCCCCACGCTGGGCATTCGCATTGGAAATCACAGTACAGTTTCTCGTACCGTCTCCGCTATGGTAATAATTATACAAGTAATAATGACAAACGCCGCCGCGGGCGTAGGGCTATTTTTAATAAAGTATCTACTAGAAACTTCGACGTAGCCGAACGAATGATGAATCGTCAGTCAAAACTTCGCAATTCACTATTCATTCCTTTGTTTACACAGAGAAATAAATTAAGTAAAATATAGGCGGGTGGGTGGAAAGTTGGTTAACTATGGCGCCGCTGCCTAACTACGAGTGCAGCCCAATTTGTTTCGAGTTCAAGTGAGTGAGAAGATTGAAATCATTTCGTTATCCTGTAAGTTGGAAAAATTTCAATTACAATTCATGTACTTATTTCATTTGTAATTTAAAATAGCTGTGCGACCGGCCATCACGCCTATATTCCGCGAAGAGGTAGGCAGAGGAGAGCAATACATTCCCACGTTTCACCAGTTACGTTATATGTATGTCCTATAATAGGATAGGATAACCTATCGCCATACGCCGGCCACAAATCCAGACTCCATTAGTACCCAACCGGGATTCGAACCCAGGACCTCTCGCTCATCAGTCGCGCTTGCGACCACTCGACCAACTACGCAGCCTAAAAAGGTTTCTTGTAAAAACAACATAAATATACGATGATTAAACATTATGTCACCTATTTATTGTCAGTTTTTTAACGATATTTTGTATTGTTGAAATCCACAATTTTATAATACTCGTATGTGTATTTTGAAAATGTAAAAGTGCACTACCCTCAGTTTTAGCCACGTAATGTAAGCATTTTACATGAAGGTCTTAATAATTGCGTTGGCTTTTGTTACATATGATATTTAGTGACTCATTTAACCCTGATTACGGTGAAAAATGTGAGAAAAAGACGTTTATAAACTACAACATCTTGTAAAAAGTTAAATTATGTGGTGAATTGCAGAAGTTTTACAAACTGTTTCTTGTAATAGTTTCACAAATATGTTTTGTTTCTTTCAACTGCTATTTACTTCAAAATATATCGTTGTTATTATACTCTTGTCTATGTAACACCGATTCTCAAAATATTTTTATCGCGATATTAAAATAAAAACCACATTGATTACGGGCTTAGAATACTCCATATTGTTAACCAAAACATTTTGCTGTAATTTATTTGTTTTTAATATCACAAACTGAAACTACATAACACAATGATTAAATTACACAAAATTTGGAAAAATATGAAGTGACTTCCCAATTACAGGCAATCGGGACTTAATATTACTACCGCTAAGACATTGTTGAACTTTTGGAAACGATTATTCATTGCACTGTTGAAGAGTAACGTTAAAAGAGCGTACATTATTAGGAAAATACCCACTAGCTTAGTAACGTAGCCGCTCGCTTCCTCGTAGCATGCCGCGTGCTTTTACAAGCGTGTGCGAAATTGCGAGCAGTTATTGTACGGGAATTTATGAGGTGAACTGCTAAAGTAAGTTGTGTTTGTTACAAGCGGTATACAACTTGGTCTATATGTTATATTTGATACTTGGTCTAAATGACTATATCGAATTCGACTATGGAAGGATACGTAATAAATTGTTGATAAAAATTGTTTAACATAAAACTATTTTATTTAAAATAAACCAGAACTAACATAGATATTTATAAAGCTATTATCATGACAGCCTCGTTGGTCGTGTTGGTTGCAAGCGCGACTGCCGATCGAGAGATCCTGGGTTCAGACCCCGGGTCGGGTACTACTGAATTTTTTTAACTTAGATTTTCTAATAATGGATCGGAGTCTGGATTTACCGCCACCACCTGTTCTTTAATGAGACTTAAACGTGACTGTTGAAACGCAGAAGTGTAACTACACTCTGCTTACCTCTTCGGGGATTACAGGCGTGATGTTATGTTTACGTTTGTTACGTCCATAAAATAATCGGATAAGCCACCAATGTCGGATGCACAATATCTAAATATTCATAATAACGTAATATCACGCCTGTAATCTCCGAAGAGGTAGGCAGAGGAGCGTAATACACTCCCACGTTTCACCAGTTACGTGTACGTCCCAATATCGAATATGTGGTGAGTCTATTGCCATACACCGGGCACAAGTCTAGACTCCGAGCCACTACTGGAAATTCTAATTTTTAGAAAATATTTGTAATAGCCGTGTTAAAAGTATGTATTAACATCATATAAATGCATTACTAATATACTATTATTTAACCTATTTCACAGCAATCAACGGTTTGAGTGCGGACGACACGCCATTTACCAATTAGCTAATCTTTTATGGAACGTTTCATGCATATTTTATTGCAACACTTCTAACCATTGTCATACGAACAGAAAGTAATTAAATGTCATAGTATTGGGTTATTGCGTTAAACTTCGAAACTTACAGGATTGTATGTACCTTGTACATAATATTTAGTACTGTATTTAATATATGATCTTCACTTAATTACTTATTAATTATTCACTTAATTACTTATTAATTCTTCGTTTGTTTTACTTAACGAGGTTACATGAATATGTTCTACTTTAAAGCAACATATTTAGCTACATTAAAAGGTACGTTTATGGACGAAATATTTGTGGCTTTTGAATACGTATTTGCATATAACTAGTTTCAGTTATTGGAATGATTCTCCGTAAATGTACAAAATTTACGAGTTATATTATAAGAAATTAACATCACGCCTGTAATCCTCGAGGAGGTAGATAAAGGAGTACAGTACCCTTCCACGTGTCACCAGTTACGTTTTTGTCCCACGATGTAATAGGTGGTGAGCTTATTGCCATACACGGGACACAAATCCAGACTCTGAGCCATTAATAGAAATTTATAACTACAATTTCTAGTTATAAAAATCCAATAGTGCCCGACCCGGGAATCGAAACCAGGATCTCTCGATCGGAGATCGAACTACTCGACCAACGAGGCAGTCAAGTCAGTTATATGTATTATAGTGGTTACACATACTGGTGGTTATACATACATATATATACCGGTTTAATATATATACTGGTTTATTAGGCGAAGTATTATTTATAGTATGTGACGTGTTGTATATACGTGTCTAGTGCAGATGTGTTCGACATTATCATAATGGGAGATTGTAAGGCTTTAATATTCATACTTCATAGATAAAATTGTTATTGCCGCGGTACTCTTTCAAAGGATATCTGATTTACGCTTTATTTTCTTTTGTGTTATTGGAGAGTGAGGGTCTCTAAAATTGTATGTATTATTTATATGTCATAAGGAAGCTTTTGTCTGATTATCTTTTTTCTATTTGTACGATTTCCACGTTTATCTGTTCGTTCGCATTCAAGTTTCCACCTTCAAGTTTGGCTGGTAGAAAATGTTGTATAGCATAACTTTAGTTTTCTTTAAATAATCAACATCATCATTATAATTATACTTCTTATCGTGCTAGTGACAGATACAGGTCTATGAGAAGGTATGAGAAGGTATGAGAATGTATGAGAAGGGTTAAGCACATACCATACCACTTTAGCTAAGTACGTGTTTGCACACAATATATAAACAATAAATAAATGAACAAAGAAATAAATGAATAAATCTGTAAGTGATGAACAATAAATGTAGGTGGGTTCGTCGGCTGTGAATATTCAGTACAGGCACGTTGGAACATGCTGTTCATTTAAGCGACCATGATAGATCGGAGGACGTTAGCCGGGCCGAGTCCGCTAGATCATTACTGATATGCCAATGGCGCCCGCGGTTCAAAACGCCCTCGTGCTTGTTATTAATTGCCTTACGAACAAAAGCAAATGACTCGATAGAGGTGATCCTCTGAGGGAGGGTCGACGTTATCCGCTCGACGGAGACGTCCGTGCGAAAGAGAAATGTTCATTCACGATAGGAGAAATTTATGACTTTGATTTACGCGAGACTTTTCACGTGGCTCTCAACGCCCGAGTTCCTCTGCAAATAGAAAAGGGTCGCCGCTTGACGTTTTCGTTATTATTGCATATAAGGGCGGAATCGCTGTCACTATTCAACTTCCATCGACCGTAACGGATTGATATAAGATATGGACAGGGTGAGATAGCATTTGCATATTTTGTTTTCCTTTCCCTTTTGCTTTTCCTGTGTAAAAACCGTATCAGCTGCGTATGTTTTCACAGGTTATGAGTGTGTGTATACGTATAAAAAAGGTATATTTATGTATGTATATATTGTACTGTATTTGTATAGTCGATAAGTGTTGGTAAAAAAACTATGTGCCGCAACTTTGAAAGCATTTCTATAATTGTGACGTTGAGGAAAATTTGAATGAGTACCGGAGTGGCTTTAGATCTTTCTAGCAAAGGTCAGAACAAGATACTACGTTAAACACTGGAGACGGCTTATGAGTACTACAACGTATACCTTAACCAGACGTCTATTTACATGAAGCAGAATTTGATAGCTTTGATCGAGTAAAGAGGTCCAGTATGCCATGACTCAGTGTTTTCAGTAACGTTTTTCGATTGTACCCTAAAACCCTCTAATCAAAAAACCAAAAAGCTTTTAGATAATCATATCATATGGACGAAATAGTTTGCTAAAATAAATATTAAATCTAAGTCTAAATAATTCTCTATTCCGTGGTGGGACGTAAACGTAACTAGAGAAACGTGGGCGTGTACTTTACTCCTCTGCGTACCTCTTCGGGGATTACAGGAGTGATGTTACGTCTTTGTTAAACTGTGGTCAACAAGTACAAACAAACTGTACATTGTATTAAAACGTTAAATACCAGTTACTTAATTACGGGCCCTATTAACGTAATTTGGGTCATCATACCTACATCATCCGTTAGTCATTAACATCATGAACCATTTTATCGTTCTACTGTTGGACACGGATCTCCTCTAAGAATGAGAAGGGTTAAGGCCATAGTCTGCCATGCTGGCCAGGAGCGGGTCGTTCCCTAGTATTTCCCTAGTTCTCAAAATGCGTCTCAGGTCAGCGCAGTTGAGGCCGGTGTGCAAGTGTATAAATATTACGGTCTACCAGCGAGGTTCATTCATTTCTAATGTTCATTTTATTCGCTATTCGCCACCGATCGGCTAGGCAACGTGTGTTCATGGGCGGGCTATTATGTTACACTTTGTGTATGAGTGGGTGCCTAAGAACATTGTAAAATACAAACAATCTCTCAAGTTAAGCAATGCCGGGAGGGTCCTATTAAGGCAATCTTGTTCAATTATTTTCGTGAGCGATTCTAGACTTTAATATATCATAATTATTTAAAGTTTACCGTTTTTCATACTTACTTACATAATTAACACTTAGCCGCTATATTAAAATTATCAATTTTCAATTGTAACGATTTTACATAATAAATTCAGAAATTAGTTTTTAATTAAGGTGTGGTATTTCTCTTTTACCTATACTATACTATGTATCACATAGAATTATAAATTTATACATCCTTTAAAATTACATATCAACGATGCTATTATTCACAATCACATAAAAAATCCAGCCTAACTCATATATAAGTTGTATCATTCTCAAGATTAAACACAGCAGTACGTTTATTATAACAACAGGAGATTAACGCGTTCTGTCGGTTAACGCAGAATGATTACGTATTGTTGTGGTCACGTTCAGTGGGCACAGCAGCAGTTAGGTAAAGCTACCTACTAGTTTTATCTCGCACAATTTCAATTTTTCATCTGCAGCTGTCAGCGCGCCGGCAGATAAGTAACGCGCGCGTCCCGCCGCGAAAGTTTGTCCGTCGCCAGTTTGTGGGGCACAAACTCCACTTCCGCTTTTAAACTTTTGTGCGAGCTGCCCACGCGATATCAATAATTCTCACAATTCCAGCCATTCGATCGATAAACGGTCTGTTACTATTTCCGTTTTCATATTGCACTTTTAATTTTCAACAAAAACTAAACTTATTAAGGCCACGGCTGGAACGCTCGATCCAATCAGGTCGCAACTGGACATTTACAATACCAGAAGAACCGGAATGCTTTATGAGCTGTGACGGTGAGTTGCTATTAGCTTGTTTGAACCGTCTTTAAACTAAGCTTAAACTATTTTAAAAGCACTATCTCTCTTATCATAGTTCGTACGAGCTTGAGCTAAGTACAAAGTTCAAGAGATTAATTGTTGTAGTAACAGGTTTAAAACTAGCTGAAAGGGATGCAATATATAATAATGGTTATTTTTTAAATTATGTTATCATACCAGGTCCGTTATTAGGTAGCCAGAGAGCACCGAGTACCAAATATGCTTACAGACCCGAGGTGCTTCTTCAACATTCATCAATCTGTTCATACACGCATGCCGGTTCCGGATACTTATAACTCCCCCATCAGCTAGTATCTGACCTATTCGGTGAATATAGGTGAGTCTAGGTCGTCCTTAGCGTAGTGTTCACATTTTCAAATATAAATTCAATTTGATGTGTGACGGCTGAAATATAATTACGTGTATGTTAGAAAAATATAGTCTGTCACTATTCAATTATTTTGGCTAAAGTCTTGTTTCCTTGTCAATTGAAATAAGATAATTGTAAATGAAATACCGCATGAAACGTGATCCTACCCCACACAATAGTTTGCTTCCTTTTTATTGTCTTTCTTCTACTAGTGAAATAATAAAATCGAAACTCATGTGTCCGTTTCACATCCATTTTATAACTTGTATACCCCACCCACGCGATATCAATAATTCTCACAATTTTTACCGGTTTACAAACGCTCTACTAAAGTCGTGGATAAACGAATATAGTCGCTTAGAACGTATAAATAAAAGCGATAAATACTCCAACTGCAGGATGTACGGTCGTTATTTTTATGATTTACGAAACTTGAGTAGAATCAATTGTTCAACAATCTGTTTTTTACTAGTGTAGTTTTACGAGTATGTATTCCTTTTAAAAATTTACATCACTCTATCAAGCCTCCTGTCTCCTCTCTTACTCTCTCTTTTCCACCTGTTTCAATGTCCATTGCCTAATAAGAATAGTACTCTAATATGACTGCCTCGTTAGTCGTGTTGGTTGCAAGCGCGAGTGCCGATCGAAAGGTCCTGGGCTCAAATCCCTTGTCGGGTACAATTGGATTTTTCTAACATAGATTTTCTAGAAGACATTTCTAGTACTGGCTCGGTGTCTGGATTTGTGCCCAGTGTATGGCAATAGACTCACCACCTATTCCTTAATGGAACGTAAACGTAACTGGTAAAACGTGGGAGTATACTACACCCTTCTGCCTACCTCTTTGGGGATTACAGGTGTGATGTTACGTAATCTAATATTACGTTAAAGTACGGAAGTCTTCATAACATTTGCTTCTTTCCATCCTTAACACCAGAACCATTCTAAGCGCGACTTTATTTTACAGAATCCTCGACAAGTTCCAGAACGTTCTAACCAACGTTAGTAATTTTTCGCCACTTTTATGAGCATATCCACACCTATGATTGGATTAAGCAATAGCAGTTTTAACATGTCTGGATAATAAATATTTTTAAGTGACTCGGATACATTGTGCTCTATTCTGTACCTCCATCAATCCAAGCAAATCAATAGACGTGAATTGCCCTCAAAATACAGAAATAAATCATCATCATCACGGCAGGTCTCTTACGTGGTAGAAAGCACTAAATGCCAAATATATCTATCCTTACAGACCTGACATACTACTTCTAAATTCATGACTTAATTCATACACTCACGCCGGCTTCAAAGACTTCTGACGCACCCGTCAATTATTAAAAGTTAAAACTCCCCATAAAGAAATTTGCGCCCAGTAGTGGGATTTTAGTTCTCTACAGTCACTCCGCCTTAATAGGTTCTACTCAACTTGTCAACTACATTTCCGAGCTCCACTTGGCTTTGTTCTACCATGATATTTTAGATAGTTTCCAAGTTTAACTTATTGCATTAGTTGCGGTGACAAAGCCCCTGTTGTATCTCTATTATTTCGCTCAGGAAATGTCTCTTGTGATGACTATTTGATTAGTATTAGATAAGATAGTCTACGTGTTTCTTTTGATATCTTTTAAATGAATGATAATGTGGAAATCACAGGTTTTGGTGTGCGATTTAATAATCTATTAAATTGTGTTCGATTATCAATCGTCCCGTTTAAATTTAACAGCAGTTTTTTTTCTTTCCACTGCTAGGCACAGTTCTCGTCCACAACTGTGGGACACCTGGAGTATATTCAAACACGTGATTATAATGAAGATGAGTAGAGATATGGATTGCTGTTCAGCCCATGGGTAGAACATTTTAAACCGTCTTTAAGGTCTCCTATGAGATTGAATGACTACTACTTAACAATTACAAATGTGACCGACTGCTTTATGTGCTTTCTAAATCACGGAAATGCTCGTGGAAAATTTGCCACTAACGGTCACCCATCCCAAAGCCGAGGATGTCCGGCGTCGCCAACTTTAGAGATCGCTTGCAATCTCCAACCGCGTCAGAGCTACAAGCGTTCTGTTAAATTTAAAATAGATGAAATAAGGCCTCAACTTCCCAGATGGACGCTTTAGTAACTTTTCTATTTAATTAAAAACTTTTTTAACATTATTTCAAAGGACATTTTATTAAATAACTCTCCTTACGATCTATTGTCTCTTCTTATTTTACTATAGTTTCTATGTTTTTATTATCATTATATTGTTACGCTAAGTCCCTTATGGGGTAGGCAAAGACCACTGAGTGTCAACACATCTCTATCCCTGTAGATCTAATGTGTTTATTCCTCATTCATCACTCTCTTTTACTTTATTATACCGATTGTAAAAAAAACTACTTTTCTGATCGTATCGAACCTACAATAAATAAGATGTCAGCCTTAATCTCAGGAGAATCCTCAATTTCCCGGTACAGATGTACATATTGTTTATAACTATAGATAGTCTTAACAGCAAGAATAAGCTATAATGCTTCGTTCTTTATAGACTGAGGGATTCTTTTTTACAAATATTTACACTACCATTTCAAAAGAAGTTCACCAATGAAAACTAGCGAATGAAAAGATAGACTTTAAAATGTCAAGTTAGAGCCAAATGAAAGATGCAGTCTT
Source organism: Apyrrothrix aesculapus (assembly GCA_018245815.1). Taxonomy (NCBI): domain Eukaryota; kingdom Metazoa; phylum Arthropoda; class Insecta; order Lepidoptera; family Hesperiidae; genus Apyrrothrix; species Apyrrothrix aesculapus. Next base: position 3,079 of record DWEH01000100.1, on the reverse strand, counting down.
AGCACGTAACACTTAAATCCACCGAAATAAATAGTTCAAGTCATTCGAGCTATCCTTGTCGGTGTAACGACAGCGCAAGGAACAATAAACAACAATTTACAGATCCCTAAACTAGTGCTATTCGGACGCAATTACTCGTATAGATTGTGTTACGGACAAAGTTCGGGCAAGTTTAGCATTGTCTGTCTTAAGCAAATATTTGAGTTACAAGTCAATCGGCCGTCCTCGATGGTGTCAAAGACGTCGGCTACAAATATTGGCGTCTAAAAGTTGTCGAATCTCGGCCCGTTTGTTTAGTGTTATTTTACGGACAGTTAATTAAATCTGTAAGTTCTTAGTTTGACTTGGGCGAACTTTACACCGATAACAACATTAATGAAAACTCGTCTGGATTTAGGCAAGTGGCGGTGACAGGGGCGGAGGGTTCAGGGCGGGCGGGGTTGGACGTACGAGCGTCCGCCAGTCCGCGTCGCGCTGTGGCTACGACGTGCCGCTACTACGCCGAGCCAGCCGTCATTGTGATCGCGCGTCGTGATTGCTATACACGACTGTTTGAATTTCGAATCCGTTACCGTTGTTTTTTTATAAATGGAAACTTTTGTTCTCATGTCGCTATCATGTTGGGTGAAATGTGTTTTGTGTACCGAATGGATGTGTTTCTGAAACACGTATGTTTTGCTACGGCAAATCGCTTTTCATGGGTGCCTCGTACTCATTGTAGTTGGTCACCTACTTTTCATGATTAGACTGAACCAGTTTACGTTTATTGGTAATGCGGTTGCATATTGAGTAAGGTAATTCGCTATGATGCTCTCGGTGCTAAACTTGCTACAGTTGTTGGAAAGTGGCAACTTCTTGACTGAATAATTCTTCAACGTTCAATAGCATTATAACTAAGGATTTAAAGTGATCGACTAGAATACTTGTGGCATAATATAATGGAATGAAACAGTAAATATTGTAACACTAAAAGCGGCTGGATTAATCTACAACTGAATTTTGTATAAGGTAGTTGAGACAACGCTAACTTTTTACACAATAGAATAAATACCAAAACACGAATGCAGAAAAATTTGCTTTAATAATATAACAGTTAATTTATTAAGAAATACTTACGTTTGATTCATTTGACTTTGTGTTTTTGAGTATTAATAATAGAAAACAGAATATTTGTAATGGGAAATAATAGCTGAAAATATAATATTAATATGTTATATTGTCACATGTGTTATTCACAGTACCTATCATTAATAGGAAAATAAATATTTTTACGGACACGTGGTAAGCGTTAAGCTGAATCGTTTAAAATTCTAAATACTATACGCTACGAGTATAATGACTTATGTAATTTTGAACTGTAACTAAACTATTCGTTTAAATTCTTAAATATTATTTTCATACATTTGTGTGAAGAGATTTTTAAATGTAAAAGAAGCACATCGTGTCTGGAAGGATAAAGATATTTGGCACTCGGTGCTGTCTGCCTACTCCCTGAGGGACCTGGCGTGATGATGCAAGAACAAATATTGTGATTACTGTATGCAGAAATAAAAATATTTTTTTTATGAATAAATACTATATTGGCGTTACTTATTAAATGTGTTTTAAAATATTAAATTTTCAATAAAAGGACATTGGTAATGTTACTTTGGCCTTCTGTGTTATTGACATAAATAACGGCTAATGCTGTTATTTTTAATATTTCAAGGTTTTTCTTATATTTCCTTATAGCTCATTCTTAATGTAGGAAATATTTCGGATGAATACGTTACACGGTTTACGTTACACGGAAGGTTTCCAATCTTTATTAAAGTTTTTGAACGTTTCTGTAAATGAACACCGCTTCAATATTATTAATTTTAAAACTCATTTGTATTATAATATCTTTAAACGTCAATTTTATCCGATAGTTCGCACAATCGTAATTAAACTTTCAAAAGTTAGTCCAAAGCTTTGAGAATTGAAACGTTAATCAGTTTTCCAAATTTATGTGATGATATTCAAAAGGGTGTCTAGTTGCTTGGCTTGTAAATTAAATTGACTTAACGAAAGGTTTCTCTTAAGTTTAATTGATTTTTTCTATCTGTAAAACATGAATGTATCTTAATATGTACTTATACATTTTCTGAGGGGTGTGAAATCTGCAAACACGCTCTCGTGCAGCGTGGCAGACTATGCCCTTAATGCTTGGAGCCAAGTGTACAGCAGTGGAACGATAAAAGGGTTAATAATAATGATGTCCACATTTATTAATCTAATCTACCCATTCTTTAAATACGTTATTATAATACCTACCTCTTCAAGGATTACAGGCGTGATGATAGGTTTTTATATATCGTTATAATTATATGCTACGACTTCCGCATTTTAAAGGTTTAAACGGTTTGCATTACATCGAGGTTCAATTGAATCCTTTTGCCTTCTGTTCTTGGGTCTGACAGCATATTGCAACTTGCTACGATAGTTAATATTTTTGGAAAATGTAAATGAGTTTTCAATTCGTCTGTTGCCAGTTTTTAAACTGTCCTAGATGATCTGACAGCCTCTAACTAACGCACTCTAACTTTTCGTTTGTAACGATAGCAGCCTTGACACACTAATATATTTTCTTCAATCCATGGAATACACTCATCAATAAAAGACTTGGCCGCTCCCAGCGTTGGTCATCTATATGCGAGTATTTAGTAAATACGTATTTTCGTTCATAAAGTCACGAAGTTAAAGTAGTGTTTCATATTATTTAATTTAATTAGCTTTTATGTAGTACCTTAATTCTTATTTTGACGCAATAAAAAAAGGATTGAATAATCTGACTGCGAACTGCAGTGAAGAATCAAATATATTTATTTATTCACCTTTGTCCATGATATTTTAAGTTAAAAGGCATAGAATCTGAATTTATTCTTCCATGAAAAATAAGAAAATTTAATTGGTTAAACCTTTCTCTATAAGAAATAATGTTCCAACTTTCATTCCATTATTAATAACAAAAACCAAAAAAGAACGTAACATCACGCCTGTAATCCCCGAAGGGGTAGGCAGAGGAGTGTAGTACACTCCCACGTTTCACCAGTTACGT
>DWEH01000099.1:0-14889 GCA_018245815.1 Apyrrothrix aesculapus | reverse complement strand
TCCCCTTCTCTCTCGTGTATTCTCTTTATACTGTGTTTCTTTCTGTCATGTGGTGTACAATAAAGAGTTTTTGTATTTGTATGTAGACAATGGCAATGATAAAATATATAAACGAAGTTTGTCAGGATAATAGAAGTTGTTGCAACATGTCAAGAATGTGCATCGATCCTTAGATAGCAAGTTGGTGGGTAAACAGCCTCGATACACGCACATTAAGGTTCCGTATCTCCGCTAACATTCCCAAGTGCCAAAAGTCCCGTAAACAAACGCGGAACGGCCCGCCTCCATTACTGTAAATTTTTATGATTCCCTAAATCGCTTTCGCTTACGATTTTCTTTACATCGATTTTGGTATGCCATTCTTATATGTTAAATATCGGGAACATCCGCGCAGCCGTTGTAGAAAAGAGTACACGTCCATATGGCTTAGAATTTGAATTGAGATAAAATATCTCAAGGGTCAAAGATCTCTAAGACCTTGAGTCCAGATGTGCCTGGTTTGTTACAAACGAACTGCGTGCTTGCTTACTTTCTTTTTATATTTTTATTTATTATAAAATATAATAAATTTATTTGTAATAATTTTATTTATTATAAAATACTTCTTATAAAATATATAAATATACCGCAGAATGGAAATACTGTTGGCATGCGATGGTGCGTCCTATGATATATGGTGAGGTGTGACGTCATTAGCGCCCCCCCGCGAATACATCACACACCTGTAACTGCGTCTGGGTGGGCTGGGGTGACTGTGACTTCGTGTGAGAAAGAGATAAATGGGAATTAAAAACATTTTTAAGTATTTCGAAATAAACACTTTCTTTTCTTTAATAGTATATGAGTATATCGGTGTCGGAGCGTAGAAAAATTACATCCCCTGATCCCATGCCGGGTTACCAGGGTGTACTACAAAGGCGACTAAACCCGGTGCAAGCTGACCGCGAGATGTCAAAACCTACGCGTACCTACCTCGTACCTACTACCATGATTACATGCCATAGCCGTCGCCGAGCAGCAGCGCAGGCGGTGCAAGAAGTCATGCTCTACTATCCCAAGCCCGCGTGGGCAAAATCCCCTCAGGAATGGCCTATGTCCAAGAGTCAACTTAGGCGCCTGCCTCATCAGCAGCCTTGCTGATGATGATGATATTTTGTACCTCTCCTAAACACTTTGCTGAAAGTAATAATCCATGATTAATGTGGAAGAAGCACGGCAGGTCTGTAAGGATAGGGATATTTGGCACTCCATGGTCTCTGCCTACCCCGTAAGGGACCTGGCGTGAGGATATGTATGTAATAATCCACCTACCCTAACTACCCTGAGTGCATCCTTATCTGGATAATGAGTTTCATTAACGAATAGGTATTACCTCAATAAGTTAGTTAGATAATAACACCAAATTTACATTACATATTTGTTATATCTGCATATGATTTTAGATTATGGAAATCCACAGCTCATGGGGCAAACCAATTTCATATATATCTGAAATAACATAATATGCACTTGGCCAAAATGGCAGACTTAAGGCCTTCACCCCCCTCATTTTGAGAGGAGACTAGTGTCCAAAAGGGGAACAATAAATAGGTGGATGATTATGATGATTAAAATATTAGCAACATAAGAAATCCAGACATAATTTTTTTCATTTAAAATAATGAGTTGGTGTCTGCGCCATATGTGGTTCACTACCATTCCTTCCTATTCATCTCAACTTTCACAACCTTGTTATAGATACCATCCTCGCAGGATTTAATCATAATTATTAAAACGTATAGTTATCCACACTCATGTTCATCACACTTCTTCGCAAGTTTTTCGTCTCTTGGCACGTAAATTGATTCCCTTATTTATTTATATCACTGTCTCTACATTCTAACCTTTTATTTAAATTTAGTAAATAGGCGTATGTGATGATAATTTTGTTGGGTCTGCAATATAGTAAACTTTTAACAATACGACGTATCGTTTCTTAGAAATGCTAGTAGTTCTTCACCAGTACCCGGCTTTAATTTAATGTCTCATATTGCTACCCAGTCGCCTACATAACATGCCCGGCTTCAGGATGTTGCCACTACCCTACACTACACTACAATATTTACGACATTCCAGAAGTTTCCCGGACAATCGAGAGAAATCGAGCGTACTTGTCCACAAAGAACAAATATTTGTTTCTTAGTTAAGGATCATAAAAGATTGTAAAATTATTTAATACTATATAAAATACAGTTGTGCTTCAACATGTTGTTAAGACATTATCTTACTATTAACGTGACTAACCAGTCTCGCTGTCGTTTGCGCTCCGATAAAATATAATTTAATTTCATACCGAAACGATCCATTTTTGCTGTCAGCTTTGGCTTTTGGCAGACAGATTAATTCTGCATACAAAATAAAATATTAAGAGAAACTGCGTAAAGTGAACTCCGAACAAAGAAAAATGTATAATCATTCGGAAGTTCTCGTCTTTATGCAGCCAAACCACTTCAAACCACAAGGACATATCGCGGATTATACCTCTTTCCGTGAATTTATGTTTGTATACGATAACAATATCTATCATCAGAACGGTTTCAGTTTTTGATCTCATAAACCTATTCTTCGTGGCATGGATGCTATGGACTCACATATTACGTTTGGTGAGGTGCAAAGTTTGAAAAATGAAAAATGAATGATCTTAAGCTAATGAGTTTATTTAACAATTATATAAGAATTATAAACTGACCCACTTGCTGTATATCGAATTCGATTGTTGAATTACCTAATTTAAAGACCGCAATCCTTAATGTCGCAGTTGAGGGTATTAGCAGTTTCGTTATATATACTTATTGAAATTGAAATCGACACGACGGCTTCAACGGTTTGTGGGGCTTTCGCAACGATTTACTCAGAAGTGAGTTGACCACAATAACATCGCACGACACTTGTTATTCAACTGTGCAAAGGGAAGTAACAAATTGAATTGTACAAACCGTAATTATGACGGATCTGTTACACAAGTCATTAATAATTCTGTCAATCACTCACAGTTGACCTATAGTATAAACTTTAACGTTTTATTAATTTCCACCAAGTGTCCCGCGACATGGGCACCAGACGCGGCAGTAAGACGTGTCCTAATCTAATACGTGCTCGGCGACGAAGTGGTTAATATTTAAACACACAACACCGCTCCTCAGTGTTATAATTCTCTTTGACAATATTTTATTTGGATAACACTAGTTTATCATACTGATTCCGCTACGTTCCAGAAAAGCCAACGTGAACTTAAACGTCTTATTGTAACATGAGGGATGCCATATTTGTGTTCATAACTACTTTTTCCCTTAAAGAGCTTAGATATGCATTGTACCAAATATGGCTAAACTCTCTGTCCAGCCAGCAGCTGAGGAAACCCTCCACAACAATTTTGTAAAAAATTTGACTAATTCCTAATCATTCAATAGGACTTAAATGGGTATATATTTAAATTTATTGACTGCCTCGTTGGACGTGTTGGTTGCAAGCGCGACTGCCGATCGAGTGGTCCTGGGTTCGAATCGCGGGTCGGGTACCTACTATTGGATTTTTCTATAATTAGAATTTCTAGTAGTGGCTCGGAGCATCTGGAGCGTCTGGAGCAAGTCCTTTCTTAATCAAACAATTAATTTGCTTTTTAATTTCCGTTTTGGTTCTTTCATATTGCTCATATGCTTTCGTCCCATTATGGAATAGGTGCTAAATCTATTGCCGTACACCAGGGACAAATCCAGACTCCGAGCCACTACTAGAACTTCTAATTTTTAGAAAAATCCGTTAGCACTCGACCCGAGATTTGAACTCAGGAACTCTCGATCGGCAGTCACGCTTGCAACTAACACGACAATCGAGGCACTTGTATACTACAAAGTACAATATGGATCACCAGTTACGAAGCGTTAACAAAAGCACCTGTACATTAATTATTGTAAAGACACGACACGACACAAGACACTTCCACGACACGACACGGCAACAGTTTCGACCCAGTTACCATTTAGTACTGGTACAATAATAGGTACTTCATTTGACCACACAACTGTTTTAAAGGCGGGACATCATTAAAATATTTTGCAAGAGTTTACTGATTCACTTTTCGCGCATTGGTATATTTATAATAATATATAAAATCTAGAATTGTTTTTTCTGCTCTTTCATACAATGTAGGGTTGAAACTAGTGATTAAATTGAAGGAGGAGGAGTACGATGGGTTAAATTGTATTCCAAAAATTCTATACTGTCAAGGCATTAACACGTTAGCTGTCAATCCTACAATAGTTGTGCCTAATTATACGCTTAACCCATTCCACAGTCTTTGTTGAAATGTTGCGTGACAACCAAGTCAAATTTTCTGTTGGACTTCCATAGCTCCTGCACTACTTCGTTCTCCAGCATTAGTTAAGCCCCGCTGTTATTGTGTAATCCACGGCTTTCAATATCACCCTAAGCGGTTGTTCCATTGGAAAGTCACTTTCCCCAATTTCAGTCTTCTGGCCAAGTTCCCGTCGTGATAATTAGTAGAAAATGTGATATCACAGTCAAATTGTGTCCTTTTTCTGCCAGCCTTTGCAAATATTTCTTAAACACGAAAAAGTGGCTTCATCCTTCGTATGGAAACACTCCTAATATATTCAAAGATTCCACCGAATTCGACTAATCAACTATTATAAGTATAAAAACCTATTTCAACATTTCCGTAACTTTTTTTGAGCACATTACCATAAAAATTTTAAATTCAATCACCGACTTTAGTTAAATGCACATCGCGTCCATTCTGAAAATGAAAGTCGTACTAAAATATTGTCTTTTCACAGTGCACAGGGTTATGAATATTTGCCAAATTGGCAAGGTTTATTGTATGAGAGTGTCCCAGCGGCGTATTTTATAGATAACGGTTATCGGGTACATTGCCTAACATTGTATCGCTATATCTCGAAGCGATGTCTGCTTGCGTTATAATTTAAATAAAATTGTCTTATCCACTTGCTCCAATTATCAAAAAGCAATTAATAGAACTGAATCAAAAAAAAGAAAAGTCTTGAACGCGATGAAACCTTTAGTCCACTATTCAATTACGGAAATACAATCGCTCGCCTGACAGGCGGTTCTACTGTTTCGCAGTTCATGTAGTATTGTACGCGAAGGTAGTTGATTATACGTAGCCGCTGCCACTCATCGGCATCTACAAGCGTTTCAAACAGGACTGTCGCAATAGGACTATCAGTTTGATATAGTATAGACCTCCTAATTTCGATGTAGGCGACAATGTAGTACATTAGACTCACCTAAAGAAGTATACAGATGGATAGTTAACGTTTTTCCATAAAAACGGATTGTACGAGTTAACGTAGACATTAAACGTTTTTATATTAAGTAAGCATGAACACAAATCTATCGTTTATTCATTTAGAAAACAAGTACTGTTTTACATAAACAGGTAAATTTACCACTATTTGATTGTAGAACATTGTCTTCGGTAGTCTTCGGTAGGTAATTAAAAAAAAGGTTATCACCTTTTTTTTAATTCGCAAGTTCATTGGCCTACTTACTATCAGTATTATTATAACAACACAGCGAACCAAGGTCACCGATATCGCTGAAAGGATTGACACGCTAAAGTGGCGTTGGGCTGGTCATATCTGCCGCAGTACGGACATTGGGTAGAGTAGGGGAGCACTGGAGCGGAGACCGCGGCTCATTAAACATAGAGTAGAACGCTCTCCTATTTGGTGGGATGACGATTTGCGAAAGGCTGCAGGCAGAAGTTGGTTGCAGAAACCCGAGGACAGGGCGCGATGACGCTCACTAGGGGAAGCCTATGTCTAGCAATGGACTGAGACAGTTTAATGATAATGATACCAACACGCCAGGTATTTTGCCCGGGAGGCAGCGGGCACCGAGTGCCAAATATCTCTTACTTTACAGACCTGACGTGTTTTTCTTACATTCATCACTCTCTTGATATACGCGCGCCGCTTCGTTGACTTCTGGTTCCCCGTCAGCCAGTAACTGACTGCCTCGTTGGTCGTAGTGGTTGCAAGCGCGACTCTCGATCTAGTGGTCCTGGGTTCAAATCCCGGGTCGGGTACTACTGGATTTTTCTAACTTAGATTTTCTACTAGAAATTTCGAGGAGTGGCTCGGAGTCAAAACTTGTGCCCTGTGTGTGGCAATAGTCTCACCACCTATTTAATAATGGTATGTAAACGTAAGTGGTGAAACGTTGGAATGTACTACATTCCTCTGCCTAGCTTTTCGGGGATTACAGGCGTGATGTTACGTTTTCGTTACTCTTTTTAAAAAACAACATTCTTACATCTGAATTAGGTGGTCTATTATAGACGGTGTGACAAAATATATATTTCCTGTACATATTATACTCTAATAAATTAAGTAAACTGATTTGTTTTAAAATAAACATTACATCACGCTTGTAATCTCCAAAGAGGTAGACAGAGGAGTGTAGTACACTTCCACGTTTCACCAGTTACGCTTACGTCCCACAATGGAATAGGAGGTCCCACAGCCACACGATCTCAAGAAATAACTAAAAGGAAACTATACGTCTATTTTATTACTTATCTGTAAACAGCGTCTAAACCTAGATAAACAATTTCGCTAATGTTAGCAGTGACATGGGCTTAGGAGACTTAATCTTGTCAAGGTTACTTTTTATTAATTTATTATATGACATCGGACGGTCGGTAAACATCGTTGCATACCTTGTTGGATTCCGCGCCTGCCGGCCACGGGGCTCCTCTGCAGCTACTAGACTAGTGGCTCGTAACTTGTGTCTGAAGAGTACATTAGCAAACACACACTTTGATGCCTGAAGCAATGTACAATTCTGTATATTTTAACATCAACAAGTCGCTTTCACTCTTAGGTCTCAGATGTCGTCACTGTTACTATTATTACTCACAAAACATTTCGCCGCTACTTAACAGATAACAGCGAATATATCAAAAGTACAAACACATCTAAGCAAAATGTTATACCGGTCTGGGGCACATTGGTCCTTTGGTTTCTTATAGTAAGGTAGTTATCGACAAAATAATAAGAAATTAATAATACGTGTAGTATATTTATATTGTGTAATGAGACAACCAGTGTCAACAATACTTAAAAACGAAAAAATACTTTAGTACAAGAAATGCCCAATTTAAAAGCATTGTTCAACTGTGCTTAACCTTTACTTTCAAATCTCCAAAATCTCTTAAACCTAGAAGAATCGCGTGAAGTATTTTTACTACAAGAAGTAAACAAATTATTGAAAGTACAGCCATCATAACAATTGTATCCAGAGAGAGATACTGGTAGATCGGTAGTTCGGTGGCGTGGTTGCTGTAGGTTAGGTTGTAATGTGCCGCAAACTCCGTCCAGAAAATAGCCACATCCATCGCCGTCGACGGCCGGTCGCTGAAGGCTTTTGAGAGGCTTTTCACTCTGCTTCGGAAGCTGCAAAGAGATCTCTTGTAAGTGATACGTTTTTCAGTGTATTTAACTAGCGAATTATGTTACCTCATTCAAAACTGCTAGCCATTATGTTCCTCCAAAATTGTTCTAAAATTAGGACCATTATAAAATATTTTAATATTATAATAGGTACTTAATAATAAATACACTTATCCAACTCAAAAATTCGCGGTACATACTAGGTTCCTGAATCATAACAACTCACTCCATGTATATTTGTTCAATAACAAATACCTATAGCGCACGAGTATCACCCACATGCAAATCGAACAATTTATTAATATGAAAAGCATCGAATTCACCACATAAAACAAAACTAGAATCATAACCACCCGTTAGTAAAGTATTACGTGTCTCGTTAATAATGTATCATAAAATAAATAAGTGAATCCCTTACTTTAAATCCAGAACAGTCTTAAACTTGCCCAACAAATTCTGATTCGTTAGCTCATTAAATAAAATTTGGACTCCTAAGCCGGACTGTACTACACCAACTGCATTAATAACTTGGTCTTCGAACACCGGCATGGCAACCATTGGTATGCCGTGGTAGACAGCTTCTGTTGTACTCAGAAGACCGCAGTGCGACAAAAAGGCCAGAACATTTGGGTGTGCTGTAATACAGATATGCTTAAGTGAGTTTTGAATGTCTACTGTTTATATTAAGCAAACCATAAATTTTATTAAAACCAGAGACGATTAATTTACCCAATAAATCATTCTGCGGTAACCACCTGGACACGTAAGTTTTATTTCGGTCGCCCGCAAATGTATCCCCATTCCACTTCCATATCACCCTTTGGGGTAGTGCGGCTAAGGTATCTATAATGGCATCCAATTGAGCTCTGGGAAGTGACGATTCCTTGAGCATGGAACCGAAGCTTACGTAAATCACTCCGTGCTCCGATTCACTTATAAATTTTAGTAGATCCTGAAAATGAATACCAATTGAAGGACAGTTAATCACAATGTTTGTTTTTCTCAAATATCACAAATTTATCTAGAGGGGCTTGCACATAAGGTCCTCATAAAAATCACCCACGTTATGCCTTTAACTTAAGAATGCGAACTTAATATTTTTAAACAATTTGCGTCTTAAATAAACATCTTTTAAATAGCCAAAGAACAGCAAGGGAGAGCTGAACACAAACTTTGCTCCTTGTCATAATGTCCTTGACTTCATTTGCCTTGATTTTCAACAAATCAGTCTTGCGAACGTGAAAACAACTTGTCATGTGGCAGTTTGCGATATTTATCTTATACACGTTTTTAGTAACGAGTAACAGCAATAAAAATAGGAATATTTATTCCGTAACGTAACACGTAACATCACGCCTGTAATCCCCGAAGAGCTAGGCAGAGGAATGTAGTACACTCCCACGTTTCACCAGTTACGTTTACATCCCACCATGGAATATTTGGTGAGTCTATTGCCACACACCGGGCACAAATCCAGACTCCGGGCCAGGGACCCAGGTATTGAACCCAAAACCTCTCGATCGGCAGTCGCGCTTGCAAGCACTTGAGCAATGAGGCAGTCAATTCCAATTTTGTTCCAAAAATTTGGGTTAACAGTAGTTCCCTTTGAAAATTTATATAAGTATTTATGAATTTCAATAGCTACTGGGCGTTAGATAAGCTGCATATATCACTGGCACTCGAATAAAAAAAAAAAACAATATAATGTGGCACATACTACAGGAAGAGGTTTCGAAGCTTTCACATGATACCCTCCGACTTCAATGGCGTTCGAAGGTAGTAGTCTCGTCCCACTTAACAAAAAGCTTCGGTACAGAAACCAAAACTTGATCCCGCGGCTGAGCTCTTCCAATGGAGGAAGATCTCTAAAATATTTCGCAAGGTACTGCTGTTCAGTTTTTTGTGCACTCATATATTTGACACGGAATATACAATCCAATAATGTCATCTCCACTCTTTCATATAGTGTAGGTTTGAAGTCGCCGGTCAAGACGTCCACGATCCCTTGTGGATTAATTGGTAACCTTAACGTCTTGTAATGCCACGGCATTAAATCGTTGCTCGTTAACGCGACCACGGGCGCTCCTAACGCGTGGGCCAGTCCCAGTCCACAGTCGCTGTTGAACTTTTCCGTGACGACCAAGTCAAATTTCCTCTTTGATTTCCATATTTCCTGCACCGACTCATTTTCGAGCATTTCTTTGCAATTGTTCGCGCCACTTGTCACCACATAATCCATAATTCTTAGAACCGTAGAATACGAATTATCCATTGGAAATGCGCTTCCTTTATTTTGAAGCTTCCCAGCCAAACTCACGTCATGATAATTAGGAATGGCTTCCTCCCGTGGGAAATAAGAAATGACGGTCAAGTTGTGACCTTTCTCTGCTAGCTTCTCGAGATATTTTTCAAACACAAAAAAATGACTTTGTCCCTCATACGGAAATACGCCTAAAATGTTCAGAGATAGCACTGGATTAAAATGAACACTACACAGCAGAACTTGCAATAAAATTGTTATCATTGTCAAAAATGAACTGGAAATGGTAAATAAAATAATGAAGGTTGATAAACTCGGAATTTATCATACAAGTGTTGACAAAAATACCGCTTTAGAGAACAACGTGCCCACGCCGCTCATCAAACGAATGTTCTGATCGGTTGCCGAGCGACTGCCGCGCTCACGACCGCAGCAGGCAGGTATATATGGCTCGTCGCATTATTGTGTCTCTTTTCTGTTCAGATTACGCACATGTCAAAGTTCTTACTTAGATTATGCTTATCAAAAAATTTCACTCCATTTGTTATTTGACGGTGCTTGCTTCAACAAGTGTTGGTTGCAACCGCGACTGTCGATTGAGAGTTCCTGGGTTCAAATCCCGGGTCGGGTACTATTTGATTTTTCTAAAATTAGAATTTCTAGTAGTGGCTCGGAGTCTGGACTAGTGCCCGGTGTATGGCAATAGACTCACCACCTATTCCGTATTGGGACGTAAACATAACTGTTGAAACGTTGGAGTGTACTGCACTCCTCTGCCTACCGCTTCGGGGATTACAGGCATGATGTTACGTATAAACCATATGAGTAGTCAGTCGTAAATCAATCATAGTTCTCTTTACAAATAAAAGTTATGCATACCCAAATGTACGTTGGTTTCCGATGTCACGCTGTATAGCCATTTAGCGTTGCATTTTAAAACATAACGTAGGCACCACATACGAAAAGAATCGGTCACATAGTTCTTTGGTCAATCTTAAAACCAACACATTACATAGGTTTTATATGTATAAAAATTCACAAGTAACTTATCCTTATCTATGATTGACATATATCGGCTTATCGGAAAATAATTTTTGAGACGGAGTCAACGTACTTTGCTATATCACGGTCGAATTGCATCCGCCGATGCATCGCCGTAGGTAAGGACACATTTTAGATTACACAAAGATTACAACGTCTATCATATTTCTGCCATCTCATATTAAGCATAAAAACACATTTATCATTCTGCTTTTGGACATGGGTCTCTCCTCAGCAAGATAAGGGTTAAGATTATAATTTACCACCCGGGCTAAGTGCGAGTTGTTAGACTTCACACTACTTTTAACAACAATGTGACAAATGATAAAGTGTGTAGATTTCTTCACAATGTTTTCGTTCACCGTTACATTAAGTGACATTTATTGTTAAAAATAAATGCACACATTCATAAAATCAGAGGTACGTGCCAAGAATCGAACCCTAGACCCAAGAAGTATGAGACGGAAATGTAACCCACTAAGCTATCAGTCATTCCTACCACTTACAGACTCAAAAATACGCGTAAACTTGAAAATTAAAACTGTTAAGACAATCTTGTTCAATGATAACAGCACATATTGATATCCCAGTAGTGATAAAGAGACGTGAAGCAAGTAATATTATTGACAAGAGTATCTTAAACGCTTCGGTAATACAGTCGTCATTAAAAAAGAGTAAATGTAACATAATAATTTAATATAATGAAAATAATGATTATTTTCATATCATTAGGCCCGGCCCCTTAAGGGGTAAGCAGCAAGCTCGGCTGGGCCAACATCTCCTTCCTGCCCGACCTCTCGTGCGTTGTTCACACTCCTCACTCTCCCCGCGCGCGCCGGCCTTTAACATTTCTGGCTCCTTTATATCATATAATAATAATAAATATCGCTTTATTTAAAAAAGCATTTTGAGGACACCTGGGAGCATTAGAAGTCTATTTGTGCTTTCGAAGACACGTGTATTCTGCCAATGATCACTGGTTTAGTGCGGCAACCTATGGCCTTAACCCTTCTCACTCTGAGAAGAGAACCCTATCCAACAGTGGTTATGATCATGCCGTAAGACAGAGTTTAGGAAACATATTGGTAATGAAGATCCTTTACAGAGATGTGTAATGGAAGATCTCCGCTCAATCACATGCTTCGGGTACAATACAATCCAGTACACCTCAGCTTGAAGCAGGGCGGCGTAGTACAGTGACGGCAAGCTTATCGTATTCCCAATTTCAGAACTACTGTTAACCACTGATATATTTAAGCGCCTAGGAAGTGTTCAGCAAATATTGCACCGCGATGCATGACATTACTAAGACAGTATTCAAAATGCCAGCGCGCCAAAGCTACTGGGGTTGCAGAGCTGTTCGTTACGTAAAATAACTCAAACAAAAACAAGTAATCCCACAGAGTGTTAAATATACATTTACGTATACATACTGGGTAAATCCATTTAGTATAATAATACAGTGATATATTTCGCTCTAAGTCCCCATAAGTACGCAAATCCTGGAAGTTGGCAACTGTCTGCAAATCCGGGTACTCTGGCGCTTCCTGTTGACCTTTGTAGTAGGTATAATTGTTGCCATAACGCCGTACTTATGTAATCCCGTGTAGTAGTGTTATGTGACCTGACAATAATTTCGATGTAACCGAACAATTAGGATAACAGTTAGCTGACCGGGAACACATGAACCATGCCGGCGGTGAGCGGACCCGCCACGACGGAAGAACTGTAGCAACAACACTAGAAGGTGACTTTTGTAACGAAATTTGATGAACCGAAACAGATTGGTTCCCTATAAAATTAAAAGTTTCAATTAATATCTAAGACCTAATTAATATCTAATAAAAAAAAATCTAATTATAATTATACAATTATTTTTTTGTAACACAAAAACTAGGTGATTAAACAAAAGGCGGACTTAAAGCCTAGTAGCATTCTCTACCAGCCCAAAATGTTTCCTACAAGCATATATTTTGTGACCCATTGTAAAACATCATAAGTTGGATACCACATTATTAAGAAAGAGACAAAAAAATTACGGACAAGGAATCTCTGAAGAATTTTTGCGTAGAAATAAAAGTAGGCGTGGCGTACCTTGGAGCAAATGTCTAAGGACGGGCATCGACGTCGATATGCAGTAGCGATACAGACGTGTGACGAACGCGTTACTGTCGCGGGGCGCGTACCAGCGCCCGCGCCGCGGTCGCGCGACCGGCGCGTACGGCATCGCGACTGTCGCGCTACAACATCGCTACTGCTCCTTCAAAGCCACGGTCGCCGCGGCACCCCTCGCTCTTTTACCCGATGTCGCCCGAAGCATGAAGCCCGCGCGTAGGGGCGGTGCTGAATCACTTCTGTCGCGCCTTGCAAATGCGACTATAGTGCAAAAGTAGGATACAGCCACTCTTCACGTAACGCGCTGCTGTGTCGCAGTACAAAGTCCTGGGCGCCCTGGGCGATCTTCCTATTAAATTCTAACCAACCTCTCATCTCTGCGTCTCGAAACAAAATGGCCGACCTTTGATAGATCCAATGAAAATTTAAACTTTATTTCGGTGTAGTTTTTACCTAACTGTTTCGCTGGATGTTATAAATAATAATAAATAAAGCAGTAACTATTCTTCATACACACACGCCCGCAGAAGCCTGCTGACTCCCCAGTAGCTGGTATCCGCTCTATTTGCTCGAGATACATACATATGTGTCCATTGATTATCTTCGGCACCGGCGTCCATCAACATTCATTGTATATCTATCTGTTGTCATTCTTCCAACTGCCAATCTTTAGACATGCACGAAACATCGGAGCATGCCCTTTTTGACAAGCTTTTATTTAACTTGACATGTTCGTATAACCGTGTCGGGGCGCAGTAAGAATACATTCCCCGACCCCGTGCCGGGATACAGGGTGTCGTAAGAGGCGACTAAACCCGGCATTTGCAAATCTTGCAAGCTATTTTGCAACTGCTTTTGATTGAGCTGAATATATATTTTTTGAATCGCACATGGAAGGAATCCCCACAGCTCGCAAAATCTTATTCTATTTTAACTTTTTACAAACATTTATAAACGAGTAATTACGTGCCCGCGTGTCTGTCTCGTGCACAAAGCATGTCATGGCGGCCCGAGGAAGGGGGATGGAGGGGTGTTGACGCAAACTTTTAGCGAAAATGGGGAAAATATTCCGTCACTGACGACCAAATATTGCGGTGGTACTGTTTCTGCTGTGACGGTATACTCGTACGTTCGTCAGATTTTCATATTTTCAAAGTAATAAAATAATTATTTTCTGTATTGTGTCCGAAAATCTGTGCTATACGATGATTTGACTTATATTAACTATTCGCCTTCGCGCGCCCGTTCAGCACGGTACGAATGTCTCCCAAAGTTAAAGTGTATTTACTGTACTGTGAATATTGATTTAGAAATTTAGGTAGATTTGTATATCGATATGGAATATCGATACTGACTGACTGGAAAGTCAGTAACGATTTTAATAAGTCATAATAAAACTTATTTCAATTCATTTTCTGATAAATTTCAACCCCTCGAACGAGTCGTGGCATGATGCACAGTGGCACAGTGTGAGACGTGCGCAAAGCTAATGTCAGGTGATGCAACAAGGCAAAAGTGAAGTAACTTATATTTGTCACGCGGCTTGTTACTGCCCCACATATGTATGTGTAAACATTTGAATTTGCATCGGCTTTCTAAGTATGGACGTGCAAAACAACCGATAAGGATAACGCATATATCAGTCAAGGTCATCTATATCTCGGAGATTTCGTGTATTTAAACTACAATACATCCCGCCGTCCGCGCTACGTGTACCTCTCTAACGACAAATATCTCGCAAAACGAAAAAGTTGAGCGCCCGCTGTCATTGTCGTGTATTGTGTTCAGGCAATTTTGTATTACACTTTGTATAACACGCAAAAACCAACTTGATACTTGCGAGTAATGCGCTTCCCCTCTCGCTATTTGACTCCACCTGTCAATACCTACGTTCTGGCCTTCGATACGTCAATACCTCACTGTAACGCCAGTATAACAAGGTGCTTAGTGAACTTCTGCGAGTTACAGTTACTTGGGTCAGCTGCCCCTTTAATTGAC
>DWEH01000098.1:0-14896 GCA_018245815.1 Apyrrothrix aesculapus | reverse complement strand
CATTATATACTGTTTAATACCTATGCAAGAATAAATATTGAGCATTAATGAACATAAAATTATTTACCGATCTATTTATGTTTTAAACATTTTCAAGTATTCATTGTGTTAACAAAAATTGTGTGTGGGGTCCCGAGAGAATGTTTTGATTAAGTCAGACCAAAAACATGACGCGATAATAAACATAACATATTAAAAATTGAAGTAGCTCAACTGCTTTCTGAAAATAGCTGATAAATACTTTTTAAACTACCCAAACATTAAGTTTAAACCTACTTAAATATCTGTTCGCAGCAACTCTTTACAGCTGGCATGCAAACATCCATTTGTTCTGGCTCCACATCTTCCGGGGGATCACTTAAAGAACAAGCTTCCACCGTAGACGCTCCGACTGCTAATGACTCTCCGTGGAAACAGCAGGTTTCTGTTATCTCCGCAACTTCTGATGAATCTAGGGCTGAATAAAAAGTCAAATACATATTGTATTATTTTAAAACTACACAAAACCCTGCTTTATACATCATTTACGGTGCAAGGGGCAAGTATCACTTTTTCAGGATTCGCTGGTATAAACATAACCGCTGTACTACCGCCGACAGTGCTCACGACAGTCGACAGTCAGCACTGCGTTGAAACTTCGCAAGGATTTCTGAAATAGTGCAAAAGAATCGTGGGGGCAGTTTGCACTTGACCAAGTCTTGACAAAGGAGTTATGTTTTGCAAGATGTCAGTTGTCAGCGAGAAATTGGTATTGTTGAAACCAATTCCACCTTACAATTTGGACCTAACGTCTAGTAACGTATAAAATTTTACGACGGCTAATTGTTGAGTATAATGACACATAATCATGACCGATTATTAACGACGGATAATTATTTTCAGACCACAGACCAACAATACAGGTTTTTTAAAGAGACGCAAGAAAAGCATCAAAGAAAAGAGTGCCACCAAGCATTAACTCTACCTTTTGTAACTTGAGCCAAAATTAAGCAGTGAAGTAAAAAATAAATAAATAACAACCCACTTTCATGCAGGCAATAGCTACTACTATTGCAAAATCTGTTTCAAAGAAAGCTTATAATCATCTGTTTAACACATTCCAACCCGTGAGCGCGCGACCTCCACACTGTTTATAAGATTACATATTTATGTTCACTATGTGTGCCTCTGAGCCTATTTTACGCGTTAGTGCACCTAAACTCTCTCCTTTATACTAGATTTTTCCGTACGAGACAAAAAAAAAAAAAGTATTTATCTACATGATGCCAAGCGCATAGCGCATTGCCATAGCGCATAGATCTGCCTGGTTTTGGATTGAATGTATCATACATAATTTATTTGACATTTATAGTTATTTTATTAGGTAATTATTTATTTATTAATGATAAATACTCCTTACGAGAGAAACCGTATATTGAAATTTAATCACTACCCTGATGTTAACTGTGTACGTTTCATGAAAATATTTTATATTTAAATTGCATTGAAAATAATTATAGCCTACATTAAAATATACCTACAACCAATGTTCTAATTTTATAATTATACGGATTTATTTTAAATAGACCGCCTCGTTGGTCGAGTGGAATGGTTGAATGGAAATTTTTAATAGTTGCTTGGCGTTTGGATTTGTTCCTGGTGTATGGCAATAGACACCCCCTATTCCACGGTGGATCGTAAGAGTAACTGATAAAACGTGGGAGTGTACTACACTACTCTGCCTGCCTCTTCGGGCATTACAGGCGTGATTTTACGTTTATTTTAAATAGATTGAATTAATTATGTTTTAATTCCCATTGTTTTACCACCAAAGTCATTAGCAACATTTGGTCGATGGTGGCACAACAAACCATCAAACATACGCTTTAATCGTAAACGTTAACCCTTTTGGCCGTACCACCGTTAAGTTCGGATCTCCTCTAAAAATGAGACCAAGACGAAGTGATAAACTTCACATTACAGAAAATATTATGGACATCCCTTAAACGTGTAGGTATCAACATGATGTTTTCTTTTACCAGTATCTTCAACAATTGCTGCAACGCTGTGATAAATAAATTAATTTTTAACCTATTAACTAAAACTTGAGGTCTCAACAAACCGAGAATTACGATGAATCGTAATTCTCGGTTCGTTGAGACCTCAAATCAATCAATCAATCAATCCTAGGTAACGACCAGGGTGTTCACTGTTATTTTTTGTGCAGCACTAACGTGTTACCATAACCATGGCGTTGGTACAGGTATCAGTATCAGTGGTGTTCACTATTGCATTCCATAGCAGCGTACGTTACATACACCGAAGCCCAAGTAATATGCCCGTGTGCCTTCAGATCCTATTAAATAAATATAAAATGTTACATCAAACACAATCGTACAAATTCAAACTTAATATTTCTTAAAGACTGAAAAAATAATTTTATATAACTGCATTCTACATTTAAAGCAGACGTAACGATGCCTTGCTTTGATTGTATAAATATTAACTTTAAGTGAACAATTTTTAGAATTAAGTAATAAATAACAAACTATTGGACCAAACGTGTCACAAAAATAATACTTGACATCACTCGTAACGTTAAATGCAGCATCCGTTTCATCGCTCGATTTTAAGTACATATGCTGTAAAAATATTTTACAAGAAGATACATTTCGGATTCAATACAATGATATAGAAAACTGAACGATGAAATGGAATTAAAAAACGTATTTCAAAATCCACGTAAGTAAAATTTTGTGTATATAAAAATATTTTTTTTTACTAATAATATCTCATTTATTTCGTTTGATATTTACACTTCACTATTTACACTTATAAACTAAATAAATAAAATATTAAAAAAAAAAAGTAATTATAAAAACAAAAGTTCATCTAGAATGTCCCCTTGAGGCATGGTTCCCAAAAATGGGCTAAATGAATTAAAAGGCTAAACCTCTGGGCGAAATAATTGCCAGCCCTTTGGTCCCCAGAGACAAGAACAAGCTTGGTCGACATTTCTGACATAAACTTCTTTGTGTCAGTAGACCACAGTCCCATTGTCTCCAATGCTAGCGCCATAAATATGTAATCTTCCATCAGATTACTATAATTACGACGCTTGAGACTTTGAGCGCATTCGGCTGCGGCCTCAGCGTATGTGGCAGTATTCTTGACGTGTGATGGAACCAACGTATCAACACATGTCACGTCCCATGCCAGGTGGCCCCCAAAACTCCACGGTACTAAAGTCATTCCATCGATCACTTGCCATCGTTTCTTAAAAGACTCGGGGGTTACAGCACAGCTGGCACAGAAACGGTCGCAAGAGTCCGACGAACTAAGTCAATAAGGTCACCGTGGCGATATGTATAACCTGTCAGCACTCCTGGTACAGGACAATCCATGTCGGCCAAACATGTCAATATCTTATCCACAGGGACATACGTGGGGCTCGCATAGCTTGACACCGAGTCGGAGACCTACTACAATTCGCAAGGCTGTAGGGTCCAAAACTGTGCCTATGGTTTTTGATGGAAGCACGTTCAACCAATACCCCGACTCGCTCTGAGAAACTGCAAGTAAACGGCTCTTATCAGTGCTGTCAGTACATAGCTCCAAAACGCAAGCAAAGACAGCTTTGAACGCTGGCAAATCCCAAGCGGACTGATTACTTTTTTAAAAAATATTTTGAATAATGTACATATAATAAAACAAAGTCACCTAGCTGTCTATTTGTGTGATTTGTTCTCAGTAACTATTTGAAACATACTAATCGTTCCACCATCGGATACAATGATCTGAAGAAACGTTTAAATGTGTAAATTATGATGAAGTGTGTATATTGTCTGCTCTATAAGCATACATGTAGATAAAGTCAGAAAAGTCCAGCAATCTGTGATCTTTCTCTGCGATTCGTGCGCTACTAAAACCTGCAGTATGAAATTAATAAAATAAAGTAATTTACATGTTTCTTTTTTGCAAGCACAACTCGCTATAACAAAAAGCTTTTTGAAAGCACATTTATAACGTCCAGTTTTTAGTTACGACCCATGAAGCGGATAGGTAAAATGAATGAGTTTGCGGTTTCGGTTATAAAATGTAAATAATTTATCCAGAGCTAGTTTAAAAAAAGTTATACTTTTACTAGTTAAACTTTTACTTCCCTATGTAATAATTTTAACATTTCTAACTTTAGTATTTGTTGTCATCCCATATTGATTTCCAACATAATTATTTCCCTTAGAAAAGAATTGTCGAAAGATACATTCCTTTTCAGTCATAAGCCTAAATAGGTAAAAATTCTTACAATTTCAGCTTAAAAATTGTCATACAAAGGTATGAGTATGTTAAAGTTAATTTTCGATTGGGGTCTGAAATTTCTAAAAATCCTTTCCTTACGAGTAATGAGGTAGCCATTGGCCAAATTGCACGTCGCTGACTAAGACTCAGACTGCTCAGACCCGTCGATTATGAGTAGGTTGTCAAGATCGTCTTATTCATATAAATAGACAAAACGAATAAAAAACTTTACAATGTATAATCATTGGCATAACGGTCTGTCGCGG
Source organism: Apyrrothrix aesculapus (assembly GCA_018245815.1). NCBI lineage: Eukaryota > Metazoa > Arthropoda > Insecta > Lepidoptera > Hesperiidae > Apyrrothrix > Apyrrothrix aesculapus. The sequence continues at coordinate 10,352 of DWEH01000098.1, read as the reverse complement.
AAACTCATCCAAATGCAAATATGCGCAAGTTTGCGTGGAGTTTTATTATTATTCTTTATCATTCTTTTCCCAAGAAGGCTTCAGTTCTATATAATTCCACGTTTGTTAAGTTTTAAATAATCTTTATTATTAACCACAGACAGCCAGTCTTTGCATGTACAAAACATATAAAAAAAAATTGGGTTATGACTTTTTCAAACTTTTTTAAACCTAAAATACTAAAACAATTGTTCAATTTTGTATTAACATTCTGTAATATGAGTGCCGTAACAAGGACAATATTGCATCGAGGATGTTGCACTTGAGATTATACATTCGTTAAATTAAAATAGTTAACGTAGGTGAGGGGATTATCCAATCTAGTTTAATGAGGTCTGCACTACGTGTTTGTTCAAATGGAACAATGTATTCTCTATGTAGAGTCCCGGTTTTGAGGTGCCGTAGGTGTGGTAGGTCGAGGTCTGGACAGATTGACAATTAACTGTAAATATTCAAAAATATCGTCATACAGCATAGTTTTCAAATTCAATTTTTATGGAATGGTGTAAAAAGTAAATTTCTAATTAAACTTGATAATACATAAAGAGCCTAATTAAACAGAGTTGAAAAAGAAATGAGATCCACTGGTGGCTAATGCGCTCGGTGAGGTAGAGCTTACAGAAAGCAGGTAATGTAATAAATATTACATTATTTGCCACACTATCTCATATAAGCTTAGCTCTTCATTTAATAGCACGTGGGAATAATAAAATGTTATTACGTCCCATAAATTAACTTTAACAGTTATTATATTATATCGTCACGTCAGTTCTTCAAGTGGTTGGCAGAGAATACCAAGTGACGTTGACGTGCTTCTCCTACTTTCATCTCTCTTCATATACGCACGTCGGTTTCAGAATTTTTTGTCACCCAGATGGTGAAGGCGTACTAGGTGTAGTATCTGACCTATTTCGTGAATGTAGGTGAGTCGTGATCTCCCTCGGCACCTGTATCCATCAATATTCGGATTGAATATCTATTTTGACATTCTTTCTTTCATTCCCGTTTTTCCTCCTTAATCTCTTTAATTCAAAGCATCTTTTTAACATGTACATATGTTATTGACTTCTACATACGTAGTAGATACTTAAAAATTAATACAAAAAACGTTACTTTCATTATCATACCACTGCTTGAAATGAGTCTCCTCTCAGTAAGAGAAGGGTAAGGTCTGAAAAAAAGTGCAACTTTAGGGAGCAAAATAATTATAGAGTAACAACCATACAGGCCCAGAGAGAACTGCACCAACGTTGGTCACTGTTAAAGTTATTCCTGAGATAAACGACAGGTTTCATTACAATAGGTAAACGCACTCATGGTGCTCAATCGGTCGATATTTTCTTTATCATAGATATGATGCATGGACCACATGGAATAAGTTTTCCCGGTACCGTGCTGTCTCACTCGACCCACCAATCTGTTTACATTCGCGTTCCGATAATCTTGACGACCCCGCACTGATGCACTGTTTACGGCCTAGATGTAGATCAGCAAAACGTAATGAGTCTCATGTTATTTATTTATTGCTCCTTATGTTACATCTTAAAGTAACAGTTACAATCTACTTAATGTCTAATGACATTCTCTCCCAGTCAACTCTGGGTGATAAAGAGAACGTTACAAAACATTGTTTTAATGTAATAGGTTTAAAAACTACAGGTAAGCAACGAGGTAAATACATTAAGCCCGAAAAAACTGAGTTACTACGTATGTACTACATATGAAGTAACCAAGTTTTGTTTTTTTACATAAGCCCGCTTCATACAATGTAGCGGTCTGAATACTATGACAAAGTTTATTTTAATATCAAAGAATCGATAAAAAGTATTCGAAAATAGATTAATGAAGCGCAGCGATATAAATTTTCCGAAACGTCAATTCTATGTGTGTATTTGAGGTATAGCTTTTTTATTAGAAGTGCAGGTCATTCTCTCTGTAACCCACATTCGTCTGCAGTACAAGTAATCTTAATGATAAAATAACGAAACATGATTCAACGTAGGTTACACACTTATTTCATACTTGTGCTGGATACCAAAATTAAGAGGTTTCCAAGAGGTATGGTCATAAACTGGGTTGAAAAATATGTTAACATTTTTGAAATACGAGTATGTTGAACGGTCAACAATGACAATGAGTCAATGATTACATTGGATAAATTTGACTTTTTAGATAATAGTGTATTTATACAAATTTTGTTGATCAAAGTTAAATCTAAAGTGCTTTCATCATCATCATCATTAGCCTATCTCAGTCCATTACTGGACACAGGCCTCCCCCACAGAGCGCCATCGCGCCCTGTCCTCCAAAGTGCTTACGTATTTATTTTATTAATAGATTTAATATATTGTACACTTACACTAAAATGATTATCAATTTTCTCATAGCCTAAATGTACTATAATAAAGTATGAAAATCAATTATATAATAATGAAATGGTTCTTCGAGCCGGATATTTAACAGCTTGAGATCACGTGTCATCATCATGTCATAATGTAAAAAAATAAATCATTTAATAAATATCAATTGAGCTTCGGTACTTCTATTCTGTACCCACCATAAGTGAAAACTATTTGTAGTAAATGGGATTACGTAGTGCCTTCTACATGTTCCGTTCGCCGGGTGCTCGACAGTAAAATTGATAAAATATATGACTGTCTCGCGGGTGTTTCCAAATATTTCTAGGCCGTGCATCACAGTTCAGTACCGAGACAACGGCACTCAGCATTACGGAATTGGGAAAGGACTTCTCATTCCTGAACTGTGATCCGGAATTCGGCTATTAGGCATTAGATCTCGCTTTCCATCTATGAATCTTCGGTTGAATTTTCTTTATCGGTACGTAATATGTCGCAGGGCTTTAACGGGCTTCAGATGCAATGTAATACCACGGATTGCGCATTGTGCTGCAAGCACATGTGGCCTACAGTTCTATTTCAGTGCCGGTCGGTCAAGTGTTAAACGGTAAAACGATAGATTAGGTGACACCCGATCCAATAAACAAATTGTACTTACTATGGGTTCGACTGACCGGGTTACACTGCACGCAATCTTTTGTTAGAAAAATACTGACGTATCCACAAGGACACAGACACGTCTATTGATTTATAATTGGTGACGTTGTATGCTTTGAATATATAAGTAGGTAGGTTTTTCCTCGGTTAATCATATCGTTCTTATCTTAATTCATTATAGTAATATGGCCATTAAAGTGTATACAAAATAGAAATAATTTTCTTTGTATAAAAACATGAAACATGAAAACATTATATTCATACAAAGAAAATATTACTGTACGTGTTAATTTATGTATGTGTGTGTATATATGTGTGTGTATGTCTATTGATAACCGTTATGACAGAGTGGCAATCATATTGTTAACGTTGCCCCGCCCGGAGTCTTGGATTCGATTTCGGACTAATCAAATTTAATCTTGAACGATTTTCACTATAGTCATATTTATTATGTTCTTTATATATTATTATTATGCTTTTTAGGTTTAATAACATTGTGTTTGTCCTTGCCTCAGCCAATAAATATAAAGTTTTCCAAACTCTACATATGTTTTGATACTGTCATACATTTATCTTAAATGGTTAGCTGGAAAGCTTGAACCAGCAAAATGTGTTAACAAGAATTGGCTAGAAAACTTTTGCCGACATAGCTATTGTCCTCAGCTTCGCGAATGTAAAATTGAACAAGTTTTCCCACAGTGGCTGTACAATTTGTCTAGATAAAACGTTCTACGATTTCTTTAAATTGAAGAATTTCACACCAATTTGAAGCTAAACTATTTTCTTAAAAGCAAAACCTAGTAATAGCTTAAAGTTGAGGCTTCTATCAAAGTTTCGTACCCAGTGTTACCATCGCCTGCGCTATTTATAGAAAATTAATTCGCATGTCCTAGTGTGTATTGGCGTCAACATTAATGTATAAACGTAAACGTGTCATCACGCCTGTAATCCCCGAAGAGGTAGGCAGCGGAGTATTACGCACGTTACACCAGATACGTTTACTGCCCACTATGGAATAGGGGGTAAGTCTATTGCCATTCACCGGGCACAAATTCAGACGTCGAGCCACTACTAGAAATTTCTACTAGAAAATCTAAGAAAAATCCAATAGTATCCGACCCGGGATTTGAACCCAGGACCTCTCGATCAACAGTTGCGCTTGCAACCACTCGACCAACGTGGCAGTCAGTATATATGATTAATAGTAATATATGATTGTCCTATTTAAAATAGTATTAAGATGATACACATCTCCATTTTGTATTGGCCCATACAAATACAACCTATATTTTTCTTGCCTTCATGTGTATTAAGCAGACACGTTAAGACATGATGTAAGTATAGCGTTTAGTCATAAGGTGATCATTTAGCAACATAAGACCCATATTCGCGTTTCACAGATACAATAACTGATAAAAATTTACAAGTAAATATAATTTCGCGTATAGACGTATTCATAGAATTTTTTCTCGTTTACTTAAAGCTGCGCTGAATAAAACATAGTGAAGTGGAATTAAAATTTCAAATTCCAAGCCGAGATACACCAAAGTATTCTTTTTGAATAGTCGAATAATCGTGTCGTTAGATTTCCAAAAGATTTTTTTATATGAAACGTCATGACGTGTCATTCATACTTGGCATTACGACTTAGACCTGGAGTCATGAAATGACAACCTACTTGTATCTTTGCTATTTAACTGTGTAGTTTCTTTTACGCAACATGGTCGGTAATAATTCTACGGGTAAAAAGCAAAGTAATATTAATTTTACAAGAAGTTATGTGGTCTCTGTTGTATAGAAGTAACGCAAAGAGACGGCTCGGGAAGAAAAATACGAAAATTATCGGATACGGGTCATACAGTCCCATAACTTTCGTTGAAATGGTGATACTATAGATATATAAAAAAATCAATGATACAAATATATTCAAAATTATATGTTATGAACTCTTGAAGATATATTTTTTGGATCTACTTCTACTATACTTTAGTATAAGTTAGTAAGCTTTGCTAAGGAGGGCAGGTCTATCTGTGTCTAACCCAAAAGACCTGGACCACTGGAGTTACATACGACTACAATTTGTTTTGATTCATTAAGACAAACGCACGTTGAGTTGTATAGAAAGCTCCCAGCTTATGCTAATTGTAAAGACAAACTTTGTCTATAAAGTTATTATAAAGTTACTCTGTCCGTATTTCAATTTACTTAAATGTGATACTTTACTTAACGTCAACCAGTTTTCGTGAAAACCATTAGAGGACAATTAAGTATAGAACGTAAAATAAACACAAGGCAATGTTCCAAATTATTAGTCATGAGTAATATTAATACAAAAGAACCAATGAAATTAATTATCAAATTAAACACGCCAAAGAATGTAGCTAATATTTAAACACATGTGTCCTTGCCTTTAGAAAAATACGATTTTGTATGAATCACCCATATTTATTTAAATGCAGGAACATAACTATACCAATGTAATAAACCACGAAAAACTTACCGGTAATTAAATGCCGGGACACAATGCACAGAACTACCTTCAAAATTAATACCGTCTTCATTTTTATAATATTCTTTGTTTTGATTCCACAGTTTTCAAAGTCACTTGCACTTCCAATTTTCGGAACAAATATTCAAAAACGCAGGCAGCGTTTGGGTTCCATAGCGCAGAGCGGGCGATCTTAACGGCGCCTTACGGACCAATGATAGTCGGGTCACAACCGACTGATAAGGTTCTGCGCATGTCATGTGTATGTGCAGCCCGGAGGGAGGCCATAGTTCATTGGGAACTTGTTAAAAACTTAATAAACTGTTTGTTATGCAATCGAAAATATTATTTCCGTTTAATGAACATACAATAGTTATAGTTTTCGATTTTTAAAACGAGTAAGACACCGTGTCCAAACTGTAGCTTTATGTAGAGAAGCATTGCGTGATAGATGTCAATGTACTGTTGTTCCAATAAACTTTTTATATAGTCTTCCGATAGGATTTTATAGTATCTAACGATAGCAACCGGCTCCAACTATTTAATACGCTCTCCAAAGAACCACAGCACTCATACATATTCGCAATTAGTAGACACCCACTAATGGGATACTAATATTCTTCTTCATAAACAATGTTTGTTTGGCGTTTATAAGGGTAGATTACTATTGAGTAAAAGCCCAGCTGCATTATTCCATTGTTCTATTAAAGTTTTGTTTTTTTTTAATAAAAAGGAATTAGTAAAACAAAGAAATAGAACCGATTACATAAAAAGTAGTCGTTATAAACATAATTAGCCCGTTTCCGACTAAAAGTACAAAGTAAAAAATAATCATAGTTGTTATTAAAAACATTCTTAAACCAAGTAGGCATATTAATTCCTTTCTTTATTACGTCATGAGCCAACACTTGATAGAGATGTCATGGATGTAAAGATGCGGATCAACATAACGAGACAGATAACCTAGAATATCCTTATCCGTGCTTCTTAATACTATAATTGCATTCTCGAATGAACGTAACATCACGTCTGTAATCCCCGAAGAGGCAGGCAGAGAAGTGCGGTACACTCCCAAATATTCGAATGAAATTTATAAAAAAGAATACGTTGATATAACTAATTTTGTAATTATCACAATTATCTGCTATTTCCAAAAAAAAATTGTTCCTTATCCTTAAAATAAACAATACTTATCCCACCTTTCTAAATACTTAGTACACAAAAGTATTGTCATAGAAAGTTGTCTTTTTCTGTTCCTCCCTTGCAAACGGCAAACTATAGCCTCTATTTTACTCTCGAAGGCACTCAAGTCTCAAACGAAGTTATTCTTCACGCTCCCGGGGGATATCACAGTAATTCAATGCAGATACGATTGACGTTTAGACTATCGATAGCAAATAGAGGGAAATATAATATATCCTGAGATCCTCACCTGTCAGCATAGTGCTACATTGTAATATAAACATTTACATTCATTTACATTTTATTCATTGCAATTATAATACCGAGAATCACCCTACAACAGATCAGTTTTACTTGGAACGTACTTATCTCCCGGACAATATGAAATTGCAGATCGACAGCAGTTATACCCCAGTGGTTTACACTTTAGTCTGCCACGTCGGAGTTCTGGGTTTCAAACCCTGCCGTATGATTTTACAATCATATGGCCGTTTTTGAAATTCAATATTACTTGCAATATCGGTGCAGGAAGACATTGTAAGAAAATCTGCACACCTTACAGTTCTTCACAATATTCTCTAACACGTGTGAAGTCTGCTAACCCATACTAGCCCCGCATGACGGCCTAGAGCTTTGCCTATCCCAATGTAAGAAAATAACCGTCTCGAGAATGGAATAACAAAAGTGCTGACGATTATGAGGTCCACAGCAGCCTATATGAGAGCGAACATAGATCAGTGATTTGCAATGTACGTTGGAATGTTAGACGTCCGCATTAGCCTTCAGTGATTCATCAGAACACTGTATGGACTCAACCTCAATTCTATTTATTTTCGTCACAGCACAGGTGTAACCTTAAAATTAAAAATTAAAGGCAATATTCAGGACGCACTAGTTAGCGACTTATTATAAAAATACTAGGTCACTGGTACGTTACGTGGTTTAGAAGAAATACTTCACAAATTATTAGAGTATGACACTTCATAAGATATATAATAAGAGAATTCTCTAATTTTTTCGCTAGGTGAAAAAACAGCATCAAATTAAAAAAAAAATACTTGGAAGATGAACATCTTCCCAACATAGGGAAATCTCCAAGTCACTCACACACATTCAGTTACAATTTTGTAACTGAATGAGTGTAAGTTACATAATATTTCACATTGTGTGACGCACTTTCTCCTTCCACAATTGCGAGATACACGTATGAATAACGTGAATATAGTATTAATCGTGCACCGTTCCAACATACGCAATAGGAAGAGACGGAATCTGAAAGATAAGGTTTTTAAAATTTATTATTCTAATAAGCGCTAATTATAAGCATTAGGGATGATACCGATTTAAAATGATCATCAAAATACGAGGCAACCATCAAGCTCGCTTGCCGTGGCTGTCATAAAACATAATAAGAACAAATTGCCACTTTGCCACTCAGCGTTACGATGTGCCTGGCATTTCTCAGAATATTAACATTTGGAGAAATTCTCGGAGCTTTGTATATTTATAGATGCCTTTTATATACCTCCATACTTTACGCAAATAACTACATAACTTCTGTTTAAGCATTTTAATGATATGCGCTATCTAAGAGCTATTAAGTTTGACCTGACTTAGAAATCTTTATTGCTTATATGATTAAAACAGACACGTATACACTTGGTCCTTCGACATCAGTCTCCAATTTTAATTCGTCCAGTCAACTCTCAATAATCAATTATTACTAAAAAAAAAACGTAGAATCACGCTTGTACTGTAATCCCTGAAGAGGTAGGCAGAGGAGTGTAGTACACTCGTGGGAGTGAATAGTTACCATTCTATTTTTATTCCAATGTATACATAATGTTTTTGGGTTATTTAATTTTTATAAGAAAGTCAGTCTGCACTTATCAAGCGGAGAGTAGTTACCAGAAATTATTTGTCACAGACTATCAAGTTATGAGATGTGTATAATTTTTTTCCTAAGTTGAGTAACAGGTCGAACTGTTATCAGGCGCACTTGACCCACTGGTAAGTGACGCTACTATGTACTATACACTTTGTATGCCAATAACAACGATCTCATTCTCTTATTCGGATACATCTATACTTGTTAATCAGACCTTATATGAAAAATAACATGATACAAATATATTGTTTTGTGATTAAAAAATGTTTCTTCAAGACCGCTACTAGTTGCCTTTCTTTAAAAACGTCGATAACAATCACGGAGACCATGTAACAACTATACATATATATTAATTAAAACACGGGTGCCCAACCGATAAACATCGAATGCGGCGAATATGGACCACTCTGTAAATTTTACTGATTCACTCATTTGTAATGTTAATAAACAGCCACTCATTGTTTTTCCCACGAATATTATATTTAAAAATATCCAAAAAAAAATTAACCTCACAGCGTGTTTCAGACAGGAAATACCTACTATTTATTTGTTGCTGCGAGAAGTTTACGTTGATATGCTAGAAGGTTAGGCTGTTAGTTGAAAATGGAATAAACGCGAAACTATTTCGGAACTGTGATTTATTATGATGTTAATAGTCCTCTTTCTGCTCAAAACTGCTTGACTTACAAATGTACGATTATTCGGTATTGATTACTGTGAGGATTTGGTATTGAATACATTTGAGTACTCTGAGATAATGGTAACGTACGCTGAATTTGGTCGTGTTCAGGATCCTTTCTGTGATGAGATCCATTCAGTTCGTGCGTCAATTAGCCTCAGAGGGACTGCTGGGAAGAGCCTTGTTGAGGAAAACTGACGCATTTTGACCGATCTATGATGAAATTCGCGGATATCGAATTTTGGGTATGACCCAGACTCACAAAATTGTGTATGATTATACAAAATTCACTATTTATTACTACCGTTCGACTCTTCATGAACTCATGGTAATTCAGAATCGGTAATGTTTGATGACACAAGATGAAACGTGGGTTTATTGCAATTTATTCAATTATCTCTTGTTACTAGAACAGGCAATTAAATGTAATTATTAATAATAATTAATGACTAAGGAGTCGATTGAATATAATCTAATATATTATACGACAGTAATAAAATACGATAAATTATAAAAAGAAACCAGAGAAAATTAAGAATGAAAATAAAAAAGGAGGCACAATATAATTACACATTAACGTTTATCTACATCGAGATAGTTCATTGTAATGTCATTAAATCATTAAGTCACAGTCTGGCTGAACGTTCGGCATATAGCCGAAACTTCTTCTCTTTCATTTGCAAGATAGCAGTAAGAAATGCGGCCGTCAGGTACAGCAAGTAACGAATATCTCCATTATCGATATTAGTCAGCATTCAACAATTGAGCCAGCTAATATTGCTATATATAAAGCATCAACCAACCTTGGAAAATTTTCCTCAAGTTTGTAATCATAGAGATATTTGGCTTTTTGCCTACCCCGTAAGGAACCTGACGTGATAATAATAATGGAATTTTAAAGGTCATTACTACTTATCTAGCCGATTCTTCTATTACTATTGGATTTTTCTAAAATTAGAATTTCTAGTAGTGGTTCGGAGTTTGTATTTGTGCCCGGTGTATGGCAATAGACTCACCACCTATTCCATATTGGGACGTAAACGTAACTGGTGAAACGTGGGA
>DWEH01000097.1:0-14908 GCA_018245815.1 Apyrrothrix aesculapus | reverse complement strand
TGGAGCCTAATAGTGGGCACTGCAAGTTTATTTTTATTTCTTAAATTTAGTTGATGGAGATCACTATTCTTCTTAAAGTTATAGTATAGTAGCTAAGTTATAGTATAGTAAAATTTTGCTAACCAACTGCCAGTCAACGTGATAAATTGAGTAAGTTGATATCACGCTTTTCACAAATGTATTCGTTCTATTAGTAGGTAAAAGATGGGACAAGTACCTTGTTACATCATTAATACATAAGTTTATGTATTCGATACAGCACTACAGTACGTTACTATCCAATAACCTGACGACTAAACTGAGCAAATGCAGCGATTGTACATATAATACGTGTTCAATGAGCAGCTTGCCGGCAATCTGGGATTATGAGTTTGAACAGCTTTCCGCCACAGAACATCATTACCGGTATAACATTTAAATATTAAGAGGATCGCTTCTAACAAGTTTAATTCTAGAAATGGAAACCAACAGATTACGTTCTAATGCATTATTCCTTTGTAACACAGAAGTGACAGGTTTTGTCCATTCTGTAAATTATAAAATATAGCAGACTATATAACCTAGGTTCATCCTCATCATCAACACTTTTATCATTCCACTGTTGGACGAGGGTCTCCTCGCAGAATAAGAAGTAGGAACAGGATAACAAGACTAGAATATAGTCTTCTACGCTGGCCAAATGCGGATTGGCAAACTACACCCGCTTTACAGATAATTATGGAGAACTCTAACGTGGGCATGTAATCTACCTTGTAGATCTTAATTATTGCTTTTTGCTGATTTTTATTTGATTATTTGAATGGTCATTATTCAAATAATTTAGAGCTTTTGACAGCATCCAATCCCAATACAAACTCGATTATTTTGCTAAGAAAAAACTAAATAAACATGCGGCCCCTTTTGTAACGGCGCTACTGTGTTAAGTTTAATATTTTTATTAACCACCTCTGATGATTTAATTATCAGAACTTTTAAACACGATCTAAACGTGAAAAGTCTATAAGTGTTTTAGTATATTCTTGCAATTTGCGACATCTAATTGCCGAGATGGTGCTTGCGATAGACAAAGACATTGTTACGGATTGTAATAGCGATAATGAAATTAATGGAAAGGGAACGACTATAAAAACATTCCACAAGGTTCCTTTTACCGTCTCATTTCTGCAAACTTAGTAATCGAATTCCACCGTGAATGTCAAAGTTTCGGAGCAGACTTTGAAATCTATTGTCACTTCCTTCCCATTTCGAGCATCAATTTTTATTTCTTGAAACAATACCCCCTTAATGGTCGTGTCAGCAGTCTACCTGCGACGAGCTGCCGCTCGCCGGCGAAGTTTTGAGTTCATTGTATTATGCTTATTGTAAAACAAGTGAAAAATGTTCTCAACGGAAATCAAAGTTTTGGAAACCAACAAAACAGAACATTTGTAGAGTCGACGTTGTAAACAACGCTTTGTATAGAAACTAGATTTCATTTCAACAAACATAGAGACCATCTCAAGGAAATTCCAATTGAAATATTTCAAAACAGACATTTAGTCGTTTTCACGAAGTTCTTCTGTTATGTTATGAAGACAATGAATTGGAGAAATTGTAGTTGTTCCTATTCCTTGGGTGTAAGAACTTCCAAATTTTATTATTGGAGCCAAGGGCAACCTCTGCACATGGTGCACCCCGCAGTGTATGATTCAGATGAGAGTTCTGACTTGTGAATGTCAAAGTATAAGAATAACGATCCAATAGGCATTTATGACGATTGGCTGCTATCGCCGATTGCATTTGCTTTCTACTCTGAAGAGGACTGCCTCAATAGGACTGGTAGTGTCAATGAGTTCAGTTAGTATAAATTGTCAATAAGACTAATAGTTACTTAGCATTAGCTGGTGGGAACAGGAGTCCAGAAATGGGACTGCTGGTCATAGTAGTAGTATGAATTGAACTAACTGTCTGGGTAAACAAATTTTAATACATTGTACATCGCGAATATTGATGGACGCTAGTGCCGAGGCAGACCAAGAGTCACTCCTATTGACTCAATAGTTAAGATACTGGCTGATAGACAGAAATCTGCGAAACCGGTGTGCGTGTCTAAAGATAGTGATGAAAGTAGAAGAAGATCGTCCAGTTTGGAAGGACAGAAATATCTGACGGACAGTGCTCGCTGCCTGCCTCGTGAGGGAACTAGCGTAATGATATAATAATAATAAACTAACGAAGTGTAGTAGGATTTTATGAAATGAATCAACCTACAGCGTCTGCTGGTAGGTGTGTTATTTATTTCCGAACGTAACATAACCGCAACATCAACTGTAACCCTCAAAGAGGTAGGGTCAGGAGTGTAGTAAACTCCCACGTTTCACCAGTTACGTTTACGTCCCATTGTGGAATAGGTGATGAGCCTATTGCCATACACCGGCCTCAAATCCAACTCCGAGCAACTACTAGAATATCTAAATTAGAAAAATCGAATAGTACCCGACCCGAGATTTTAACCCAGGACCTGTCGATCGCAGTCGCGCTTACAATCAACACGACCAACGAGGCAGTCTATTTCTTTTCAAATAGCGTTATTTTATGATAATAAACATTACAGGCACTTAAAGGGCACAGAGTTCCACGGACGTGACTACGCATTAAACAATTCTGAAGATAGCACTAATAAATATGTACATGTAATAGTCGATACATATTTAATTTCCTTATGTACAAGACTTGATTGCCTCGTTGGTCGAGTGGTTGCAAGCGCGACTGCTGATCAAGAGGTCTCTGGTTCGATCCCCGGTCGTGCAAAGTATTATTGCGTTTTCTGACTTCAAATTCCCAGTGGTAGCACGGAGTCTGGATTTGCGTCCGATTCGTGACAATCGGCTCACTCCTTAATCCGGTGGGACATATAACATAAGTGGTGGATCGTGAGTGTATCACACCCCTTTGCATACCCCTTCGACGAAATACAGGCGTGATGATTTGTCCATGTATACAAGACCTACCATATATACCGATAAGGGCAGTTAACGATTGTTCTGAAGGTACGATGCTCTGTGACGGACGCGTCGCTTGTGGTCCGCGTCACTTACCATGCTCGTATGCATTTTACATGCAAAATTCTACAAATACGCGATCTGCATTCGTAGAATATCTCTCGTCTAATGCAAAATTTTCCACATGCAGCGTATTTTCCCCTATATTATCGCAGTTTTCTAGTCAACGGTCCGTATTATAAGTTTTGTTATGATATTGTTCCCTCTAGCGGATGTAAGCCTGTGTTGGTTATTTTCACAGTCGGATAATAATAATTGCCTCGTACTAGACACGCAATATCAGTCGTTTTTGTTTTAATACATAACAAAAGTAGCTCGGCAGTAATTCTAATCGGAATTGAGACATAAAGCACCATGTATTATATGAATATAACTAACCCAAAAGTGTAAATAACATAAAATATGTTCCTAAAATCTCGAGCAGACTTATGAGACTTTTATGGTCAACTATTGATTATTATATCGTCCTTTGCGGAGTAGGCAGAGAGCACCACGTGTCAAATTTCTCTACCTGTAGAGACCTGACGTGCTTCTTCTACATTCATCACTTTTTTATATTCCCACGGCGGTTTCGGAGACTTCTGACAGTTCTATCAGCCAGTATCGGACCTATTTTAGGTTTATTTCTTAATTGTACATGGTCAAGTTTTATTTACCGGCTAAAGACAGGCACTATAGTAAGTGAGTAACTAGTATTTAGTAACTGTTCGCCTCTCAACACTGCTGCTCTTGTCATACAACTTAATTGAAATTACGCTTACATTTAGTGCGTTTAGCAGAGAGTAAAACTGAAACGTGCGCGTCGCCCGCCTGGACAGGACATGATAAAGTTAGCCGTCTCTTGCGAAAGTGACAGGTAGCTGACAACGCTCTATAGCGTCTATGACTATAGCCAGTGTTCATTACTAACTCGTCGTCTGTTAGCTGAGAACGTTTTTTACGGAATATTCATAGATAGCCCTAGTATGTAATTGAAAATAAGTTGAGTTCTGAGCAACGATTTATGACATGATTTAAATTAATTTCATAATTTAACATTATTGCATATTATTATTATTCCAGAGAGCGTGTTTGAAGATACTGATAAATATAAAAGAAGAAAGTCAATTCTGTAAGGATAGAGACTCTATTTGGCAGCCGACGCTCTCTGCATACCCTGTGAGGGACCTGGTGTGACGACTCAATGTTAATAACATTATTCCGAACTTTATACCTTATTTTTAATTGTATGTATGAGTGCCTCGTTTGTCAAGTGGTTGCGAAAGCGACTGCCGATCGAGAAATCCTGGGTTCACATCCCAGGCCGGGTACTATTAGATTTTCCTTATTTAGATTTTTTACTAGACATTTCTAATAGTGGCTCTGAGTCTGGATTTGTGCCCGGTGTATGGCAATAGGCTCACCCCCTATTCCATAGTGGGACGTAAACGTAACTGGTGAAACGTGGGAGTGTATTACACTCCTCTGTCTACTTCTTCGGAGATTACAGGCGTGATGTTACGTTACTTAAACTATAAATGCGGGTATAACATTATTTAATTTATTATTATTTTGTCATCCCAAAGAAATACATAATATGTCTTACGTGCACACATAAAGGTTGGTACCATTATGTACAAGCGGTTTTTTTAATGCGCTCGTATTACTTTCACATCGTAGCAATGTCAAACGTACTTCTTTATCTTATTTTGTAATATATAAGTTTCAGATTTAAGTAAATATTTTAAGCCAGATTATTCCTGACAAAGACTAGAATAAACCGCTAATAGAAGCGACAAAAATGCAAACGTAATTCACGGCTCAGGATACAGCCAGCCCGCTGTGACCGGATTCCAAGTCGATTTGAAGATTTCTTCTCAAAACAACTGCATAAAACAAAATTGGAAATTAAGTATGTAAGAATAAGAACACAGTTTTCCCATTAAATAAATATAGCATTCGTTCGTCAGTTCAAAGATAAATAAAGTATGCTAGATATGTGGGTGTTTGTTTGTCTTGAAATATGTTCCGCTCGGAGGTCGGACAAAACGAACATATTGCATGATAGCGCTCTAGATCTACTCTCTAATTAAATAATAATTATGTCGTTATGCACATACTTCGCTTATTGAGTTTATCGAGCTTTGTATGAATTAATCAATAGGTTGACTTTTGTCAATTAAGTTTAATTTATTGACGGCGATGATGTAAGTACAGACGTTTGTTCTGTCAAAAGAGAGGATTTAAGTATGGAGCATATTCTACCGCTCACTTTTTCGGGACATTTCCATACATGGCCAGTTGATCCCAAAGTAGGCGCGAAGAGTCTGTAAGTCTTAGTTATGACAACCAGACAGGTGATAAACTACATATTATATACATATTACTATATACTTATATAGATATTTCTCATACTCAGACACAGCAAATACTTGTGCTCACGACACAAATAGGAACTTGATAGGAATCGACTCCACAAGCCCCGTTCAGCAGTTATATTTACTAACCATTTATTTAATAACCATTGGGATAATTGGCCGATGAAATGTACTTGAGAGACAATTAATAAAATAATAAAGTACAATTTGAAAACATTAGAAACATTAATTTTAATCAGTAAAAGTTAATGTCGTAACATCTGTTCTATCTGTGGGTATAGAAGTACGTTCTATAAATAGTGCTAGATGAAGCTGAAATGATGTCGTCGGTTATTTAGCTGGATGCTGGACTCGTATCTTAATGACTGCAACAATTTACTCCAACGTGCTCATTTTATACCAGCACACTCGAGTCACACTGCGAGGGATTTAAAATGTTCACAGTTATTTCTGTCAGCACCGTATTAATAAGTAATATTAGAAAAAAATCAAATGGAATTAGTTGGATGTCATATAAAGAATTTCGAGTAACATATCATAGATTACATGTGAATTTGAATATGAAATAGCCATTGCATTATTCTGACGCAACTGAGGCTTTACTAATTCTTGAAAAGTTCGGCGCCATAGTTTTGAAATGTTGTGACTTTTGTGAAAAAATTGTTTGACTTCAAAATTGCGTTCAAACCTTTTAAAAAGAGGAACGGTTTGTTGATACGACGAGAACCGGAGTATGTACGATAAACTAGGTCGAGTCGCCCGAAGCTATCCATCGAAGACTTTACTAATTCATTGTCCTATGATTGATCCAAATAGTTATTTTAGTAAGATTTTTTTTATTCCTTCATTTTCCTCAACCTATGTAAAAGTTCCACAATTATTAATTGCGTGAAACGGTCAAATAGTAGTAAAAAGCTTCCAAGATTTTCAGACTACACAGTAACAAAACTCATATTCCAGGAAATATAATTTAAATTTTAGCTACCCGAAATCAAAATTCATGAATGTGAAAATTGAATTAGTTGTAATGAACTGTTATGGGCCTATAAAGAACAGCGTGTTGCTCGCAAACGAGGCTCTTACTAAATGAATTAGATGGTCATTTTGGCACACAAACGCGTAATGATACGTGCAGAAAATGATGCAGGATTGCTATTGTTGTGTCCTCATATCATTTAACAATGATAATAATTAAAAAAAAACGTAATTCACGTTGGTAATCCCCGAAGAGGTAGGCAGAGGAGTATAGTACACTCCTACGTTAACAATAATGGCCAGATAATTATAGAGGATAATAGAGTGGCCAAAGGGGGAGTCAGCAGTCTCCGAAACTGGCATGTGTGTATGAAAAGAGTGATGAATCTAGATAAAGCGCATCATGTCTCTGAGGATAAAGATATTTGGCACTTGGTGCTGTCTGCCTGGTAAGAAGTTATAGCCTAGTGGTTTAAAAATCAGCCTCTCACTCCGGGAGTCTTGAGTTCATCACTTGAGTTCATAGCTATCACTTGCTATAATGGTGAAGGAAGGCCATAATGAGGAAACCTGGTACATCTTAGAGTTCTCCACAAAAGGAATGTTCTCTAAGGTGCGTGATTCCAATCCGCACTTGACCAGCGTGGCAAACTATGGCCTTAACATTCTCATTCTGACAGGAGACCCGTACCCAACAATGGAACGATTAAAAAAGGAATGATAATGATGCTCTCTATCTACCCCGTAAGGACCTGGCGTGATGATATAATAGTAACAGTTACCTCTATATCACTACACTATCTTGGCAACTATGCTCACTTCTACAAAATGTCACGTAACGTTTTATTTCGATCCTACTTGTAATTTCGTGAACACTTGGAGGTCTCAACGGGGAAAGTTTTATGTTTTAACGCTATTTTTCACATTACAACGCTGAGCAGCACAGACGGGCATTAAGAGCTCAATTTTGCACTTAACCTATAATCCCCTCAAAGTAGGTGCCGCTTACATAGATAACAGATATTCATATCAGTTGTTTGCATTCATTTGAATGGTACTAAAACTCATAGAATTTTTTTATAAAGTGTAGTATTTGCGTGGATATAAATACAATTATTATTATTACTATTATTGTCATTAGTATACCATCACGCAAAGTCCCTTACAGGATAGACACAGAGTATTATCGACTTGCTTTTTCTATGAATATTCAAAAGTCCCATGTACATGTACATTGAGATGTTGCGGTGAATAAACTTCGCTGCTATAAAATTTGTGTTCTCTTTGTATATTGTTTAGTGTCACTGCAACGAGTGGACTCTGGGGATAATGTGTTTAATGTTGACCGATGGCGTGCGACTGGCTCGTGAGTATCCAAGTTATCGGCAAGTATAATTGTAGTCACGTCGGGGCCCGACAGCGCTGCCCGGACTCGCCGGAATGCGAGCTGACCACATCGCCACCATTTAGCGGGGACTGATACGAATACGCAAAACGAACGGAACGTTGTTGTATTTCTGAGGAGTTTTATGTTAAATACATTTTCCTCCAAATTCATACTTATAACGTGTCCCTGCTTTGGATTTTGCATTCCTATTACATTTTTCATTATATTATATTGCCACGCCAGGCCCCTGACGGGGTAGGCAGAGAGCACCAAATGCCAAATATGTATATTGTCTATCCTTACAGCCTTGCCGTACTTCGTTCACATTCACCACTCTCCTAATATGGTGGTAATTTTGTTACTAGTACAATATATACGAGTAACGATAGCAGGGTGGAAAAAAATATACGAACGCATATCATCATCATCATCATCATCGTCAGCATATACGCAACAGATATTAAGTCCCACCCTAACAACAATAAATACCAATAACTTTTATATTTAAACGGCCACGAGTGACATGCAATAAGTACTTCCGGTTACTTAACAATATTAGTTCAATTACGATTTACGCAGGCGCCTACCGTTGCTTATAATTAATTCACTTTTCTGTTCATTTTTATTATAATTTTTTATGTATACAGCTGAAAAATATTACTTTTCCATTGGAAAATAAATATTATAAATTATTTGGGGCGCCATCTTTAAATATGCATTTGATATGTAATACAATTTGCTGGGACTAAATGATATTAATAAAAGTTTGGTTCAACATGTTAGTAGGTGCCGGGAAATGCTACTGCAGTCTTTGTGTACAATTCGGTACACCCTTACTCATTGTTTAAATTTTCGTTTTAAGCATAACTTTGATGTAAAACAAAACGATTTTGTGAATTTCCGTAGGTTAGATTTTAAACCGACCATGAATTTTAAATAACGTGGACCCAAATGTAACATTGTGTTAAATATTCTGCTTAAATTTGAATATCAGAATTTTATGAACGTATGTTACATTTAGACGGATCGCATTGTGATGGTATTATAATAGGAATATAAAAACTATATATTCAATTTATATTTAACAATTATTAAAGCACTGTATTATGTTATTGTACAAGTTATCTTCTATGTTATAGAAGGCAGAAGGACACTAGGAAATGTTATAGTTATCTGAGACCCCTATTGAAGCAAATATAAGGATACGTGGCAGAACTTCAAAACAATTCAGGTGGGCGCGCTACCGACGATACGATACTCTCATGTATATTCTAGCTTTTTCTTATTAGGAATGAAATTGTATAATACAACGCACTGGGATCTCGGTGGAGCGGCGCCTTGTTGACATTTTTTCTCATGTTTCCGACAATATGATTCTAGCTCCTCCTTATTACAAATAGAATGGAAGAAAATAACACATTGGAATCCAATTTTAACGGCATCTGTGGTAGACTTTCTTTTTTAATTTGGAAAAACATTTTGGATTACATCGAAGGTCTCGGATAAATAAGTACGGGCCCGACGTTACAAATGTTTACGGCTTAGGGGTAACTCTCACAAAACTGTGATTGTAAATAGCCATGTTTCAATTTTCTCTTTAACTCTCTTTTTGATAAAATGCTAGATTCAGATTTCTAAATGGACCTTTTCCTCACCCGCTGTGTTTAGTAGAGTTCCAACTCAGTACCAGTGTAATCGATTAATTTAAATCGCTTTGCTAAGGTAGTGTAGTTAACTCATAGATTTTTCTGTTGTCCATTTTTTTTTCTATTGCAGCAAAACAGCGTTAGTCTAAGTTTGTGTTTTGCCTCTCCCGTGTAGTGAGACTAAGTTATCGGTACTTCAGAGGGCTGACTGTCCGTTCGAACTACACCCGAACATGGCACCTCACTGGAAATCAGCGCGACAATTATGAGAGCGCCGTAAATGTTGAGGCAGGGCATTTCATGGTCGTGTTGCAGTACAGTATTTCTATAAACAATGTATCATGACTTTTTCGTACGTTTGTATGTATACATTAGTCCTTTATTATGTTCCTTTTTCATTCACGTTATGACCACGTGTGGCTTACTTTTTTATGTATATTGTACTTCTGTTAACGTTTGTACATATGTGTTAAGCAGTGGCTGCGAATAAGATTTTCTTTCTTACATGCTGCAATGCAAATGTATAGAACGAGTGTGTATATTTTTTGTTTAGCGGGTACCAAATATACAGATGAGTAACTGCCCGCCTCACACACGTACACTTAAAATTCACCAGGAGGAAACCAGAAGCTATAAAAAGTACATTGTAATAATAATGTCCCTTGCGAACTCTCGGAACCACGCGACGTGGTTTGATTTCTAAAAATTGACGAAGCGAACGGTGATGTAAATGTAAGTGATTGTAAATGCACCCTCCGCCTTGTGATTTATGACACATTCAAACGTATTTGAAGTGTTGAGTTCAGCCAAACATGCAATAAATGGGGAAAATGTTAAACATAGGTACGTCCCAAATCGTCATTCTGCCAATCGCGCCATTCAGACCGGAACCTCACGGTACGTGTTTCTTATGCAATAAGTTAAATATTGATCATTAAAGGCTACGAAATACATTACTTATATGCACATGTAATACATACATATAAATGGTATAATTTTACTTGGCCTGCCCGCAGTCGGCCAGCGTGGCGGGCTGTGCAGTTAACCCTTTTCATCCTAAAAGACCCTCGTGCAGCAGCGGATCGATAAAAAAGTTTGTGATGATGTTAAACTGTAACGGTTTCATATTTATCATTTTGTTAACAGAATATATCAAAATTAAAGAAAATTAATTTTAATTTCCTATTAGGACATAATTTTAAGGAAATTTAATTTAATTTCCTATCAAGTTTTGGCGCAGCTCCCTATTAACAATGCGGATGCTGGCCGAAGGATCAACTAACTGGGAATAATGGTCCAAGTTTCACTCAATTACGAGTTTATTGATATGATTTATTACAGTAATTAGTTCGATATCTTTGACAGACAAGAACGGTGACTATGTATAGAAAATAAGGACATTTAACAAAATATGTAATATACATGACTGCCTCGTTGGTCGTGTCGGTTGCAAGCGCGATTGCCGATTGAGAGGTCCTGGGTTCAAATCCCGGGTAGGGTACTATTGGATTTTTCTAACTTAGACTTTCTAGTAGAAATTTTTAGTAGTGGCTCGGAGCCTGGATTTGTGTCCGGTGTATGGCAATACACTTTACTATCTACTCCTTGATGGGACATAAATGTAACTGGTGAAATGTAGGGGTGTACTACACTCCTCTGCCTCCCTCTTCGGGGATTACAGGCGTGATATTGCGTTTTTTGTTACGTTATGTGATATACATACATAATAAATAATTAAACATTTTTTTCATAATAAAACAAAACAGTGAAGTTTCCAAGTCATAAGTACTATTATTGTATACTGTTTATGCAAACGTAAAAAACCTGAATGATTATATTATGACTATATGGTGACAAATCACGTTTCAGAATTTCAGAATAATGTACTGAAGTAATGGATGTAGTCCAATTCAGTATCCATTAGATGAGATATGGTTATGTCGACTTGGTTCCGGACGAAGCAAATGGCAAAGCTGACCGCGTGGTACTAAGTAGTCGCTGCTGCCTTTCTCTTTGAGAGCTCTCGTTTGATGGCGCTCAATCTCAGATATTAATATTATATCACGTATTATCGCGTCATGTCCCTTATAGTGTAGGCAGAGAGCACCAGGTGCTAAATATTTACTAATATCTTTACAGACTTGACGCGCATGTTCAACATTCATTACTCTCAATAATTCATCAATCCCAGATATGTTTTAAATATCACTCAAGGTCATCCGTATTGCCTCATGTGATCATATTAACGAACTTAGTTTCTAAGCTTCAATATCTTGGTGTGCCTCCTACGGTCACACTGAGTTTTTTTTACTCCTGAAACACGACAAACAGTGACTCCAATAGCTGTCACTGTGGTGCTACCATCGGATAATTGTGTGCTCATGGTTTTCAAAATGTTTAATAGATATTGAATTTCTATAAATTAAATTTCATTACATATTCACAAAATCCCCTCAGGGAAGGCCCATATCCAGCAGAGGACTTAGGCCCATGATGATAATGAAATATTCACAAACGCAGATACATAAATATGTATAAATTATGCTTTAATGTGCTGTAAAATAGGTATTGTGTTAATTTTTTTTCTGCATAAATACTTTGTTTACCTTAAAAGGTCGCATACAGCGCCCGATAATCTTTTAGTTTTTTGTAATCTACCTACCTGTATGTACAACTAAAAAACGTAACATCATGCCTGTAATCCCCGTATAGGTATTTAGAGGAGTGTAGTACACTCCCACGTTTCACCAGTTACGTTTACGTCCCAAAATGGAATAGATGGTGAGTCTATTGCCATACACCGGGCACAAGTCCAGATTCCGAGCCACTACTAGAAATTCTATTTTTTAGAAAAATCTAATAGTACTCGAACCGGGATTTGAACCCAGGACCTCTCGCGCTTGCAACCAACACGACCAACGAGGCAGTCAAGGAGGGGTTATAATGATGTTTATTATATTTTGTTTGTTGTAAAATTGCAGTTTTTGTTGTAAACATTGCTCAACGATAGTGCCTGGCTGATTATATCACGGCTAAGAAGTATACGCACTCCTAATTTTTTTAATCTTGCAAATGTATATCTTATTATTTTTAAGAGGGGAACATTATGAAGTATTGATTTATTAATAATAATAAACTGTAATAAAGTAAATGTCTAGAATTTTTAATCAATTTAATTATTATGGAACGCTTGAAATATCAACCTAGCCATTGAATATTATTATTACTCATATCTTTACGACGAGTTCCTTACAGGGGTACGCAGGCTCTCCTGAGCATAACTGTCAAATATGTGCCTTACATCCATGACCTGCTTCTTCTACATTCATCACTCTCTTCATATATACATGCACGTCGGTCTCCGAGTCTTCCAATATTATTAATTCATTTTATATATACGATTTTTTTTATCCCTTAAATACGAATTAGATTTAAACACAGATGCACATCTATGTCCAGAATAATACGGAAAATACCGTCAAATACAGTAGAAGAACTTGTTCAATGTTTTCCTCAAAACTGCCATAAAGTGGTGATACTTCACCATCATTAACTCATTTCTCATCGCCGCTGGACACGGCTCTCCTCTAAGAAAGAGAAAGGAATAGTTCTAGGTTTTCGACTTTTTACCGTTTGTACCTGACACGTTTTTTTTCGTAGCGGATCAGCCATAAAGCACTTTATGAGTTGCCATTTATCTGAAATATTTATGAGTATTTACTGGATTTGGGAGACAAGATAAACAATTATCGTTAGGTAATAAATAAGTAGTTGTTAAACGCTGCTGGAAGCTTACAGGTGGAGGGAATCTTTAAAAATGTAGTTGTTTAGTATTATTTTCTCAACTATACCTAGTGGCATACTGAAGGTCTTAAGTGTCGTGGAGATATCAGCAATGAGCAGGACGAAAAACTGCTTATTTAAGCTGAACCTATAAAAATGTAGAGAAGTTGCAGTTGATAGATTTAATGTTTAAAAGTTATCCCATTTTCAAATTTGACAACATATATAAGTAGGTAATATATTGATTGAAATCTCCACAAATAAATCAAGATAGATTCGGATAAGATAAATATAGTGTAGGTGCATATAATAATTAGTTTGCAAAAAAATATCTAAATTACCTTCTAATTAAAGATTCCTTTTATGATAGCTTTGTCGGACGCAAAAAGATTTAGTTTCTGTACTTATGATAGCCTTTAAATGCATCAATGGCAAGTTTGAACCAGTAAATTATCTTTTAGGAACGAATGCTCATTCGATATAATCATCATCTCTTGAGTAAGTAAATATTACGGAAGTATATTATGTATTATTAACATGTAATACTTCAATTCCTCAAGTCCACAACATGCTTCAGAAGTAAAAAGATGTTATGTGTTTTATCGCTGTTTTATCTGGTTACAATCAGCGTAGACCCATGCCCAGGCAGGTGGGTGATGATATGCGCAAAGTGACTGGCAGTAGTTGGACATAAAGAATTGAAGATCGAAATAATTGGCATGCCATTGGAGACGCCTTTATCTAACGGTTGATGAAAACGGGCTGATGATGATGACAATCTGATCACAACCAGAGTTACTCAAATTTACCAAGTCATACATTTACGCTTCATCCGCGCCATGGAGACAAGCGCTTATCTATAAATATATAACAAAAATATTATTTCTCTTTTAGCCTATCGTCAAAGATGAAAAGGTAATAGAATATACCCGGAAACTCTCCAGTGCTGGACATTACACATTTAAACATTGAAAGATCTTCAGACAAACATGGAAAAATTCATCAAGTCCATTTTCAATACATCGGATAGAAGGAAATCCTCTCGATACGAGCAAACGGAAGAAGAGAGAGACTTCACGCCGCCGCTGGACGAAAGACGGAAGTTGTCGATATCCAGGTCCGGCAGAATGAGGCAGGCGAATCGGAAAAGGCATTCCTTATCCATGGAGCTTTATGGAGAGGTATGGCTTTTTCAGTTTATCATAACATGTTTTCGATAGAATTCTTGTATCGTGTAAAACATTTTTCATTTATGCAGTGAAGTAAGTGTGCAGTTTTATAACACTGTACGATATTTCGTGTTCAGGGATAGGTATTTCTAGAAAAAGTTAATTTCTTTATGTGGCACAAAGATGTGTATTATCCATAAGCGGCTCGGGCAAGGATGTAAAAGGCAATAAGTGTATGAATACAACGATATTATTAATACACTTTTCCTGTTTTTCTAACCGGTAGGAAACCATAAGTAATTGCTTCAATGTGACCAATGTAAGTATTTTACGGTGGTGCTACTCCAGTATTTTCATAAATAACTGAAAATAGTTCAAAAGTATTTGTTTAAATTACACCTAAGTAGGTAATACAAGACTATAATTAATTAACGTTACGATGCATCAATTAACGAGACCTTGCTTTCTAACCTAAATTTATAATTAATTTTAGTTAATTATACGTTAACTTATATTAATTTGCTTGCAATAATCCTTTATTGTCTGTTAG
>DWEH01000096.1:0-14919 GCA_018245815.1 Apyrrothrix aesculapus | reverse complement strand
GCAACCAATACGACCAACGAGGCAGTCATGTATTCAGTCAAATATTAGTATAATGTATTACTTGTAAGTAAATTACTGTATTTTGTTGTTAACTTTCGTGATAATATCGTGATATTGATATACGCCTTGTTTTTACCGCAGTACATGTGAACAAATCCATTCAGTGCACGGATACATTTTAGTTAGTTGGTAAATAGTTTTGAAATGGAACCGTCCTGTTCGAAAAGGTACCAGATGCGTTGACATCCTAAACGACTAACGCCTAGATATCTGCGTGGCCGATATACATATATGTCCACTTACGATATTATAACAAAAATAAATCTGCAATTAAAAAAAAACCTAATGACAGATAGATATATTAGTGTAGAGACTTTACTCATAATACGTTCTTAGTACTTAACATGAAAGTTAGACGTATTAGTTACTATGTAATAATCGAGCTAGATCAACTACTTACTACCTATTTAATAATGGGATACGGTCTAAATCGACAAGTCCCGTGCTACCCTCGCCGAGCAGGTCCCCTCGGCACCTGCGCCACACAAGATGTGCACTGAAGTGCTGAACGTTTTCGCTGACGTGCCAAGACATGAAGGGAACTCTTCAAACGATCATTTGTTGAATGATAGATGATTTTTGAGTACGTCTGATTCCGCCCCTCATTTGCATGAGATACATTAAGACATTTTCAGTGGAACTTATCAAGCAAAAGCATGTGACTAAATGTAATGAGCTTTTAAGTAATATTTTGCTAACGACGGCGACGGCTGGTTTTAAAAGTCACTATGTAATCCGCTGTACACGCTTAAAACTTAGTATTTTGTACACAATTTAAAAGTTGTGTTTTAAAATGTTCAAGGCATATTGTAAGTTATAATGATTCAATTAAAATCTTAAAATTAAATTTTCTATTTACCTTAAGGTTTAGAGTTCTGTTTCCCAATCCGAGGGCTCTGTATTTAAATCTTGACTCATTCCTTACTAAAATGGGTGTTTTAAAGTTTGAATATTACGTGCTGTAACGGATAAGAAAAACATTGTGGGGAAATCTGCGCACTTCAGACTTTTCCATAATATTCTCTAAGGCGTGTGAATTATGCTGACCTGCACTGAGCTAGCGTGGTGGACTATGACCTTAACAATAACCAAAACCAAAAAATAATACGCTAAGAAATATTGCACTATATGAATTGTTGAACTATATGAAATATTGCACTATATGAAATGTTGAACTATATGAAATGTTGAACAATATGAAATGTTGAACTATATGAAATGTTGAACTATATGAAATGTTGAACTATATGAAATGTTGAACTATATGAAATGTTGAATTTTGCCCATCTGCACAAAGCCCAAAGTAAAAGCGTTCAATCTGCAGTTGCAATTTTCTCACCCTCGCTCTCCAGATGTGGGATCTTAGAATGGTCGGGCGTGAAAAATGACTTCGTATATCAAATTATGTCGTTGGTACTAATATCGCATTACACACTTCCGGTAGGCTTCCAGATGTTTGCAGCAATTATTTATAATTTTGCCGTTTTTTTTCTAGTATCGTAAATGCTATTTTGATTTAGTAATTAGTGCGCATATGTTAGTTGTAACAAATTGAGTTATTAAGGAGCTTAAAGTCGTATAAAATTTGACATATGTATGTACGAGTATGTTATGTGAGATTGATATTCACAATATTACAATTACAATGCGATTGATTTTACGATGCTATAATTACAATGCGATTGATTTTTGCGATGTTATATTTGCAAAGAGATTTTGAAACTTAGATTAATTGTTACAAGTATATACCAGACTTCCTCCACTTTTCTATCACGACATGAAAATTTAGTCTTGATGTTGAGTTGCATCGATATCTTTGAAAACTAAAATTTTATGTAAAACAGCATAAATGCTGTTACAACTTTATTATAAACTTGTCACAAATAATAACATATACAGTAGAACTTCTTTAAGTCGAACCTCGATAAGTCGAAAACCTGCATAACTCGAAAAAAAGTTGCGTTCCCTTCCCTTCAAACCCCAAAACCTCCGTTGCTCGAAATCTGAACCCTCTATAAGTCGAAATAATTAGTGAGCCTCTATGAGCAAATTCAGTACGTATTTGCCCTCTGTAACTCGAAAAAATAAATTGGATCTCTGTATCTAGAACATAGCAATGTTTGATTTTACAATTTAGTTCATCTCTCTGACTCAAAATTAGTTCGAATATACCTTAACATCTACAACTCGAATGTTTCCTTACAAAATTTGCTTAAGTCGAAATCCTCGATAAGTCGAAAACTCTAGAACTCGAATATTTTGGCGTCTCCCTTCAAGTTCGTCTTACAGAGGTTCTACTGTATTGTAAAAAGCCAGTAACAACATTATTTTCCGGTTACAATTTAATCGTGAGATTTCATCTTATCTGTAGTAAATGGCCCATGTTATTTCTAAGGTCGTTGTTCTTGTTGTCTTTGAACTTAAAGTAATACCTCAGTCTAGCGCCAAAAAGGATTTAAGTTATATATCCCAGTCACTATTCCATTGTTGCGTTGCCAATTTTTTCAGCGGCTCCCGTCTGTCTCAGCGTCCCTAGATCTCCTTAATCCAAGCGGTCTTAAGATCTGTCATTATAATAATATACCTAATCAGGATTACGTTGCGTATTTAGTGCGATTAGTTGGCACAATATCATGCATGTAAAGCTGTACATGTAAACGTTATGTGTAAGTACTTGCATAAATATTTAATACGCGTTCGTTTAGCAAATATATGGCATGTACGAGTAAGAAAAATTGCGGTTACTAAGTCAAAACAGATGGTTTATTCAAATATACATATTCATGTAATTTTATCTATTTATTAAAAAGTTTCTATGAACATTTAGAAAATGTGCGTTTAAAGATTACCTTTTTCTTGCTGTAACGGTGAAGGAAAACATGATTAGGTAACCTGCATACCTAAGAGTTCTCCATAATGTTTCCTAAGGCGTGTTAAATCTGCCAACCCGCAATTGGCCAACGTGTCAGACTATGGTTTAAATCCTTTTCATTCTGAGAGCAGGCCCCTGTTCAACTGTGGATCAATAAACATATTGATGATGAATGAACATAAAATTAAACATAAGAAATAATGAATAAAGTACTATATAATTGTCATATTAAGAAGTGTCTTTTAAGAAACACGTGATTTTAAATATAATTTTTAATGTAATTTTTGTAATTTTTTTGTAACCCGTGATTTCACTTATGTGTGGCTCTTAAGAAAATACAATGAAAATACGACAGTGCACGCTATAGTTACAATGGTGACAATATATGCATTTTAATATAATAATTTAATGCTACAGTAAACTATAATTACAACTAAAAAATATTACGTTACGAGTAATTCCTTGTACAAATAGTCCATGTGAAAATATTCAAATTAACAACAATGTACAATTATGTATGCAGTTATGGCATCCAATGACTATTTTGAACGTTTGATTTTTTGTAATGACTATTTAATAGTCGTAATAATTAATTTACAGCTTTCTAGAAACTTAACACTGTGAGTAAAATGTTAATTCTATCTATGTATATAAACAACATGATAGAGTTCTGGCGTTGTGCGTGCATCACGCAAAAATTACTCGATTGATTCCGATCAAATTATTTTAGTTTTACTTCTTAGACACTTGGTCAAAATCGAAGCAGACAATGCAGACGAAGTCGCGGGTACCAGCTAGTAATAAATATATATCCTGTAGTGTGATTACTCTAGCACGTACCCGTTGGCCGCAGCTCGTCTGTCCGCCATAGAGCGCGTCGTAGCGTTAAACGAGATTTGTTTTTATGTTTTGTTTTAGATAGTAAAAATAAACTATAATTCGCTAGAAAATACTGCATGCTAGAAAATATAGTCAGATATTATATTACAGTCGGCAGTCCTAAGTTGGTGGATATTAGAACATTACAAAAGGTCACTAATGAGGGACCTTTTGTAATAATCGCGAATGACATAGCTAGTTTAAATCATCATTAGCTTGACTCAGTCAACTGATGGACTTTTTTGAGGGATTTTTGTCAGCAATCCCCACGCTAGGCATGCGCATTCAGGATATCAGACCACAACTTCTCGCATCGCTTACGCTGCTGTCCGCTGGCGGCCGGGGCATTTCGCTGTGTTTAGTTTAAATACGGAACTATATAATCTTTGTATAGCAAAGTGTAGATAATTAACATTAAACACGTCTGACGACTCTCTTTATTAACAAATGTTTGTCACCATGTGTAGACACACGCCAGGATCGTAGCGAACATAGCGGTAAAGATGTATCTTGTAGCTACGAGTGTAGCGTAGCGTCGTCCGTGAGGGGTTTATTACACACTCATTCGGAATTTTGCGACTTGGCTACGTAAACGTTTTGAGGTTAGTAAAACAGGTTATGTTTTCCTTTAAAGTACAGTACGTTCTTTGAAAAAGTAAATAATTTAGTCTGACTTGGGTTATTAAATGAAGTATTATAGTACATTTTGTACCGCAATAACAATTGTTTGTATCACTGCTTAACTAAATAGGTTAAAATGTTTAAATATTGATATATACAAATTCGCTATATAAAAGTCTGTTATTGATGTGAAATATAAAATATTTTTTTATTTCTCAAACACCTTGATAAAATTATGTGGATTCGTTGTATCACAACTGCTTTAGTAATGTGATTCAACAGCACGTTCGCAATACGACAAGTTACCTCCAGTGCGCGAGGAAGGCAAAATAAATCAGAGGGAGTGCGTCTTCCCGGATTGTTCCCCCAATCGCCTTGTATGAATGCGAAGCGACTTTCATGTTGTGATAGAAAGTTTCAACACGTCTATATTTTTTTCGCCCCTTAAGCGTCATTCGTTTAAAGTAATACAATACATAACATTAATTTTGAATGACGAATAGGTACAGGTATTGCTCTTTTTATGGAAGTAACATAGTGGTTATTGTTAAGTGGTTATGATTAACGTTTCAATGCAATGTATGAACATCTATGTTTAATTATATGTACGACAGAAATATGTAGATAATTATATAGCAAATATAATATTACTGCTCTACGAAATAAATATGTACATGAATCATTTCTGAATTAATTATAAAAGCCCGCAGTCAAATATATTTTGAAATAAGAATAAAATGTAAGCTCTCTTGCTTAGTGATATTTCTATCTGTAACAGTGGTTAGTAGTATAACATAAGATCGATTGATATTTAAAACTGTTTAATATAAATAATAATAATAAAGCGCCGATAGCCTAGTCGTTTCGATCACAGCTTACCTAGTGTTGCGCTGGTTTCCAATTCGAATACTTTGACTTCACAAATTATATTTCACTTAAACAAATGGTATTGATATCAAATGTAACTTGATGTAGTACAAATATTAAATGTTAAACATAATTTGGAGTTCTTTAAGGCATATGACGTCTTCTAGTCTTTACTTGACCAATGTATTAGATAATTGACTTAAACTAAAATTTTATTAGAGGAGACTCGCATGCATCAGTGGGAAGCTAAAAGGGTCGATTTTGAACAAGAATAAACGCAAAGAAGTGAACTTCAATTCAGATAATTTTACTCGACATGAAAGTTAGAAAATAAATGAATGGTTCAAATTCTGACTTATTCCTAGTACTGTAACAATTTTAAACTTGTGCAACAAAGAACATAAACGACTTTTTTAATATCCAGTTATAAGCTTTGTGCTACTTTTTAGTAGTTTCTACAGTGTGATAGAGAATGAAGTCTGATCATTTCACTGCTTTTTATAGTCTCTCAGTAACTTTTAATACTTGCGTAATTAATTGTTTTACAATCTCCAAAACAATGACTGTTGGTTTAAATAATCTTACGACATTATCTACTTGGCATTCTCATAAAAATTCACATGAAATTGAAATTTACGTGAAAAATATGATGAGCTAGAAAAATATCACGTAACGTTGCATTTTTAATTATTGTTATCATCATGTTTTTCTTGTTCCTACTATTGCACACGAATGTCCTCGAACAGTGGAATAGGATTATTAGTGTCAGTTTAGCTAATATTAGTAAATACTAGCTAAAGTAACTGATACTTATAGTGTTATTAATATTATAAGTTAGCATTAGTTTGCAATAGGACTGTAGGATTTGTTAGTATACAATAATGCGTTTTGTGCGAGCGCGGACAACGGGAGTATGCGTCTTATCCGGAGCTGCAGACGCATGGTTACTAATGAAGAGTGAGATAGTCACCTCAAGAATATTTAGGCAGCCGGTTACCAGACTCTTTAGACCAAAATACAGACTATACAGTCTACATATTATTGCACATATGTATATTATGATTACTCATAACAGCACTTAACTGCTTCGTTCGTCCAATGGTCGCGAGTGCGACTGACGATCGAGAGGTCCTGGGTTCAATCCCGGGTCGGGTACTATTGGATTTTTCTAACTAGAATTTTTAGTTTAATTTCTAGTAGTGGCTCGGAGGCTTGATTTGCACCCAGTGTATGGCAATAGGCTCACCCCCTATTCCATTGTGGGACGTAAACGTAACTGATGAAACGTGGGAGTATACTACACTTCTCTGCCTACCTCTTCGGGGATTACACGCGTGATATTTTCATAACAGTACTTCACAATAGGGAAGGGCGCGGTCGTGGTATTACACCTTCATCACAAGAGGATGTTATCAATTCGATCCAAATGTATGATACGATTCAGGTTGAACACAAAACCAGCAAGAAATATTTCACAACGAACAGGTTAGCTGTGGGTCCGTGGAACATTCAAAAAAGTAAACAAAGTCGCGAGGACAATAAACACAGACCAGAACAAACATTTGCAATGCAAACACTTGTGTCCACCGGAAATCAAACCCCTTAGCGTAGGCAGGTGGCAATCTATTGAACAATTCATTTATTGATTGACTATCCTTGTTCGAGTTGCTATGAATTTTTGTGATCAACTTATTACGCATACACGCATATGACCGATGTTTTTAAGTTCATGAACGAATTCCAGGCATGTATTTGTGTATATTACAATGTTATGTATTTTGATTACATATATATGTATTATTACGTATTAAATCATTATTGTTCGTAATAAATCATTGAGTTGTCTGAGAAAGTTAAAGTGATTAAAATGAGTGGTTTTAAAGTTAAGTTGAAGATGTGTTTTCGGACTGTCTATAAGAAAATAAAATAATATGAGTTATTAAAGGTGACTTCATAACGTCTTACACTATCTACATAAGTAGTATGTTTTTGATGTTACGTGTTTTTTAGAATCAATACTGATATGTCTCCGCTATTGTTGTTGAGTGGAACATACGAGTAAAATAAAAAAACGATGACGGAGTCGTACATATGATATTTTATCTGATGTTGTAACTTTTCATTTGTCGTTTGTGAAACAAAATACGAATTGCAATAAGCAATGAATCAACGTTAACCCATAACCTATTCACTATAGAAGATATTTTATACTAGATTTCGTCAGTTGGCTATTCCAACATATGTTATAAAGTTACGTAAAATAGTCCAACGTAACGAAAATTGAGCGTAAAATTTAAAAAAGTATGCTGTTCTCGTTTGGATTAGTATAACAATTTTTACACGTATTTCAAATATAAATACTAACTATAAGGTTGTGTAATGAGTAATCTGCAGTTGTCGCGTATATATAAACCCCTTAACATCAATTTGTTTGCAATTCGGCTACTTACATACCACAAAAAGTTATAGTCACATAATTAGTGAAATAAGCAAAATCGCAGTACACAAATGCTTAAGTTCGATATCACACGGTGTTTCCCCGTGAACAATAAAGGTCGGATCAGGTAATCCTCAACGAAACTAGATACTTGCCCTTGTTTAATAACGAACCGCGTCGAAATCCGGCTTTTCGGAATAAACTACAGCCGTGTCCACGTCGACAGTGCTCGTAAAGTTTCCAACTCGTCCGCCATTGTGATTTTCATGTTCAAATTAATCCTGCGGCATGTTCGTCCGCGAAAATTATTTATACTGACGAACGCTATAAATAAGGGATCAAGCGGGGATGCTAAATGCTCGTATATTTAGGATTTCGAGCCCCCGTAGAGCACTGTAGCACCAATAACGTAGATTTAACATTTCAACCCTTTTATTTGAACATTCAGACGTCTGGTCGGGGTTCGGGACCGGCACCGTACTTTGGAAATGTATTTGTTTAAAAGCTCTGATTGTAGATTGATGTTGTAGAACAAAGAAATGGTTAAAAATATTCTTGTTCTGATTAAAACATTGTATTATAAATGTATTTGTCAGTTCTATATTTGTCTGAAACAGTATAATATAACTTATATAGGTAGTTGTTAATCGCGACTTCGATCATGTGGAAATTTAAGAAAAACACGTACCTACGAATTATCGTTTCCCGCCCATCTATCATTAGCCACATCTCCAAAATTTCAGTCTTCTAGGAAGTGATTTCAAATTATTCTTTGTAACCTATATCGGTATTGTTCATAAACTGTTCTATGTAATCCATGTAATTTCAACAAGTACCTTTCCGTAGTTCCGGCATGAAAATGTGTCAGACATAAAATTAATATTATTAAAGTAATATTAATAAATATTCTTATCATTAAGTTGTACAATTTTCAAGTGATATAGAAATATTAATTTAATATGAAAGGAGAAGTTTAATCAAAATTTTACTACTAAAGTTTCTCAGACCATTATCCAATATTATACAATAAACATAACTAAATACCATTCCATACACAAACAAATTTGTACAAGACATAGTCTCAAATACATGTCTTCACGGAATGTCAAGGCTAGTGACCCCTCGAGGGTCAATAGGCGGAAGATGACGCGGCAGGCTATTATGAAAACACGGTTTCCCTCAGATATTTTACCGCTGAGTCAGACTGTTAAACTGGCTTAGCTGCGGTGGATAGTTTCGATCGCGCCGTAAAATATTTGTTTATACATATAACCCACTTGAGTAGACACGGGTTTATGATCTCTTATGAAACCCTTATGGATGATTTCGTTAAAAAAACTTGCCAAGATCACAGTACTTGGCTTTGCTTGAGACCTGATATTTTAATATATTCGCTATTGAAACATTCTTCATGTACACACATATGTAATGTGTACAAATATACTACGTAGCTAACGTGAGATGTGTTTTATATTAGGTAGTACTCAGAATATCTATCAGTTGTTCTATATTTTTACAAAAAATAATTTAACTGATTTTTGTAAGTCGAATTCGGTAAGTTCGAGTTCACTTGTTCATTCGTTCGAGTACACAAAACTAAGTTATATGTCGGTTTAGATCGCGCAAGTTTTGTCCGGAAAGCCTGAAAAAACAGTATTTTATTATTGCCAGTATTTTTACTATTTCTTCAACAATGGTTTGTTATTATTCTACCGAAGTATCACACAAACTTCGCAAATCATAAAGCCTTTTCCCACATACCCTTTCAGTCGTTCAACTCATTCGTCACCGTATTCTGTGATCTTGTCACACGGACATCGGAAGAAAAAATTCGCTTCCGCCCCGAATATAATCCAACGCCCTTTACTTGGTGAATGGCATTATATTTTTCAAATGTCATACTTGTGGAATCGTGACTGACCATGACGGATACGTTCACGACAGTTCGGGAATGAAAACTACAGTGAAATTGTAACTTAAGGTACCTCTATTAAGTTTACGAACATCTACTCAGGGGTTATATGGACTATGGCTATAGGGACTGCCTCGTTGGTCGTGTTGGTTGAAAGCGCGACTACCGATCGAGAGAACCTGGGTTCAAATCCCGGGTCGAGTACTACTGGATTTTTCTAAAAATTAGAATTTCAAGTAGTGGCTCGGAGTCTGGATTTGTGCCCAGTGTATGTGCAGTATACTCACCAACTATTCCATAATGGAACCTAAACGTAACTAGTGAAAAGTGGGAGTGTACTACATTCCTCTGCCTACCTCTTCGGGGATTACAGGCATGATTAAACTTTTTTTTATTACTTTATAAATAAGTGATGCTATTTAAAATTATTTTCAATACTCATTCAGAATTAATCAAATTCTACCTTTTTACACTAATAAATAAAACATATGGTGATGTAAGAACATTTAGGGAGCCAATTTTTCTACGTCACTAAATGTTAACAACAAGTAATTTCTTGACCGTTGCAATCCTCTTCCTAATGCCGGCGGCCATTTTTAATTTACGATCTAATTATTAATTAAACGAATAACAAAGAGGACTGGTATAATCCCGTTAGACGGAATCGCGTTGAAGGATTTATCTATTCAACACTACCCCAAACAAAGGGATCAGGAAGCATTAGCCAGGACACGGTCCACCGAGAGGGATGAACGCACATTAATATTTTATCTTCGTCCGATACATTTTGTTATTACAAACGTTTTATTAATGTCCTTTAATGTTCTTTTGATTCGTTCCCTTCACCTTGTATCACCTTGTTATTCTTAATCTTTATCGCTAATTGATAGGAGCACGAGTTGTTTTTTAAGTAATTCCAATACCCTGATAAATGAGCACTTCAGAGAAATTTGAAAAGGTTACCCCATTTGCAATCCCTTTGATATCCGTCATCTTTTATTTACAGTTATTCGATTTACTTTTATTGATAAAATTAAAAGTCTGCCCCATGTTACGGTTAACGGTACTGTGGAATAAAAATAAAATGAAAATCAATTGAAGATACTTATTAACAATAAAACGCAAGTACACAAACAAAGACAATCAGGAAACATTATTAAGCACCACGGTGTGCGAGAGGGATGGAAGTACATTAATATTCTATCTTTGTCGTATGCGTTTTGTTTACAAGCACCGTCGATTCGTGATTGGTTTTGTGGGAATTGGTTTTTTTGTAGTGTACATAGACATGTAGGTGGGCACTGGATTTCAGGCGATGTCGTACGCTGAAATTCTCTTTCGATATTCTCTTCCCATTGTTCCCGATACCGTAGACGGGGGCTTAGTGGAACTTAGTAAACCTCCCAGTTATTTTAAATCAAAGTAATAATGCATTTATCAAGAATTTATTTATATTTAATTTGGATTATAGAGAAGGTACTTTGAATCATACATTCTGTAACGTAAGAAACCGACAGTGAACCAACGTTAATGACGTTACTAAAAGAATTAAGAAGCTAAACTGTGAGTGGGAATGCCATATCTGCCGAAGGAGCGACAACCGTTAGCGTAAACGCAGCCTGGAAATGTAGTGTAGGGCACTGTCCGGCTAAGCCGGGTGATGACTTGCAAAAGGCGCAGGCAGAATTTTAATGCTCCAATCTGAAGATAGAGCGCGATGGTATTCATCATTACTTGTGTTCAGTAGCGGAATGAGGCTGCAGCTGATGAACTTGTCACTTAATGCACTCAAATGTAAACATCTTATTCGCCCGGTACTTTTAATATAGTGGCAAATGCCTAAGTTACAGGTAAATTAAAGATTAATCAAAATGTTATAATAAACGTCCAGCAGATATCAAGTCGGCCAGCATAATAAAAAAAACAAAGCGCCTCCAAAAACGACAATAATGCAGCGGCGCAAAAACAAAATGGACTCTGCGTAATTCAAAAGCATTTAAATGAACAGCGGCGAAACGGATTAAAGAAGAATCCTCTAATTGCGACGTCCTACGGCGTGCGGCGATAAACGTGAATAATGTCCCCATGTCCAAGACTGCTCCAACTTTATTTTTTCACTTTGTCACCTGCTTTCGCAAGATAACACCACGCGGCCGACACGGACGTTTCCACTGAATTCGTGCTGGAACAATCTTTAGAACACTTTGTCTTTATTCCACTGCCCTTATATTTTCGTTTTC
Source organism: Apyrrothrix aesculapus (assembly GCA_018245815.1). Lineage (NCBI taxonomy): Eukaryota > Metazoa > Arthropoda > Insecta > Lepidoptera > Hesperiidae > Apyrrothrix > Apyrrothrix aesculapus. The sequence goes on along the minus strand of DWEH01000096.1, from coordinate 3,031 downwards.
TGATACTGAGACTTCAGTTGCTCTTATTTAAGTCAGATCATATGGATTTTGTTAAGACAAATTTAGTATTTTGTTATGTTTTAAATTGAATAGATTTCAACAATCTACATTGGAATACAATGAAAAATGCTCGAAATATATTACAATTTTGTAATTGACGTAAGTATTTATTTTGTTTTCTATGCGTCCATCTTTACGACTGTTGATTAACATGCAAGGAGATATAAAATCACTTATGGTATGTCGATATCAATATGCATTTTCAGAACAATATACCTTAGACTACAGTTTAAACCCTGTAATAAAATAGATTTATAAGGAAATTGATACGTCATTCGATACCTATAAAGCTAGAGAAAACCAATCTCATTTACATTAAGTTCACTTTAATAAATGCAGTTCCACGCTTCAGTGCGTCTGTGCAGCTCACCCTATAATATGGTAGAAAATTCCTAACGAATATTCAATGAGAAACCGATGCCACTTCACACATTAATCTCAATAATTATATGCGATACATTGAACGTAAATATCTTTGTTTTCTCTATAGATTATAAGAAGGTTATGAACATTTTATTGCAAACCATGTTTTATCACTTTGAACAAAACTAGTGAAAGACACACAGCGATGACACTTATTAGAGAAGGAGTCCAGCAGTGGCTGGAGACTGATTGATGATGAACAAAACGGGTTACCAATTACAGGTTTATCCTTAGAGACGTAAGATATCTACTAACAGGTAAAAAGTAATTAAAACATTGTATTGCTCAAAAAAAAAAGAGCAATGATATAATCTCTAACGCCAAATGAAACAGACTCCACTAAACTATGTTATTATAAGCGCTCTTTCCTCACGTACTATCTGCCTCAGCTCAGACTCAGGACTATTATTGTTTAGTTTGTTCGGGTAGCATTTTCAGAAACCGGTAACACATTAGAATATTTGAATCTATGATACGTTATAATTTTTTTACTGGTGTAACAAACATATGTCTACAGTTAGTAAAGCGTCTGTTAAAGGTTTTCGACAATTTCGTATTTTTAGAAATTAAATAATAAACTAGTTACCTTGTTGGTAGAGTGGTTGTAAAACACGACTACTGATCGAGAGTTCCTAGATTCAATTCCCGGGTCGCGTACTATTGAAGTTTTTTAACTTAGAATTTCTAGTTGAAATTTCTAGTAGTTCCTTGCAGTCTGAATTTGCGCCCAGTGTATGGCAATAAGCTCACCTCCTATTCAATGGTGAGTCGTAAACGTAACTGGTTAAACGTGGGAGCACATACGTATTACACTCCTTTGCCTACCTCTTCAGGGATTATAGACGTGATGTTACGATTCACATATTTGTGCTCATTAAAGTGTAAGTCCTACTTATATCGAGAACTGGTATGTTGATAATAACAAACTTTACTCGACTTAAGCCTGACTGATTGAACGAGTGCCGGGCCGACTGGTTGTACGTAGCCACTATTCAGGTTTCCGCTCTTGTGGGTTAATGATCGCCACTGAAAAGCTATACGGTGTTCAATGGAAAACCGCAGTAGGTAGTTATTTTTGAATCGACGTGATTTATGAATAATATTCTCTTTTCGCAATAAATTTATTCATTGCATTTGATCAGTGGTATCGAGTTTTATAATGAGCGAATAGGCATCTCACCAGCTATTACGGCTGTTATCTGATGGCATTTCACATCACTAAATGTATCCGGGTTCACCACTTCACTCTTAAATGACGAATTACGCTCTCAAATGTAAATATGTTTGCTTCTCAGAATCTCCTCTCAGTATCACCTCTCAGAATGAGCACGGTTAAGACCATAGCCTGCCACGCTAGCCAAGTGCGGGTTGGTAGACTTATAACTTCTTGACTATTAACACGTTTCCGTTACCTTCACTTACATTTAAACATATACGAGAAGTTGATTTTATCCTACTTCTGTAAGATATAAAAAAATGTATATTACAAATTTAATAATTTAAAAAAAATGTATTAATATATTCTGTATTGCCTTTGATATAGGTATTGAACGAAAATGTGTTAACAAAATTTAATTTTCTCTTCATCTCAGTTTATGTGCTTAGAGTAAAATTTTTTAAACCTACATCGTACATGAAAATATAAACCTTAATTAATATGTTTCGTGATAACGACAGTACCCTGGACATGTGGGCCGATTGATCAACACGTGTTATGTCGAGGACAATGTATTATATTGTATCTAAAAAGGACCCTGAGCACAGACAACATTAATCAATCTCCAAAACATAATATAGGTACTAACGTTTGTGCATATCGTTCAGAATTTCAACAACTTTGAACAAGAACTTTCGTGTGGGAACTAAAAACAACACATCGGTCCTTTCAACCCCGACAACAACACAAGTCCTCGCGCAAACAAACACTAGAGGGTTACCGTCCTTCATAAAGCAATGAAAGAGGATATAAAAGTAAACGTGTTCTGAATTAGAACAATGTTTGTGTTCATTGTTTTAGTATTAATTGAAATTTGTAAACTGAGTTTTCCTGCATCACTAGCGTGTCTCGTTATAAATATACTGGTGCCGTTTGGTCATTCGATTATTGAGTCAGTGGTAACGTGAGTAAGTTTACGTAGACGTTACGGTTACGTGATTAATGTAGATTTCAATTTAATAAATGTATTCGAACTTCAAATAGTAATTCTGGAATTCATGATGTACCTTTTATGATATAGCTTTATCACTCTATTTGGAACAAAGGTTTGGTAAATATTGGGTTATTCTGATATACGAAATTTAAACTAAAGCGTAACATTACGCCTGTAAACCCCTAAGACGTAGGCAACGTAGTGTAGTACAGTCTCACATTTCATCAGTGATGTTTACATCCTTCTATGGAACAGACTATTGCCATATACCGAGCACAAATCCAGACTCCGAGCCACTACTAGAAATTTCTACTCGAAAATCTATGTTAAAAAAATACAATAGTACCCGATCCGGAAATCGAACCCAAGACCTTATGATCAGCAGTCGTGCTTGCAAC